>JAHZTW010000091.1:238065-258869 GCA_020283515.1 Alliaria petiolata | reverse complement strand
CTTGATGGATTAGGCAGAGAGCCTTCTTGTGTCTCTTTCTTGAATCTCTCAAGCTATCCTTTTGAGCTTGAGATAGACCACCATCATTCTCCGGTTCAACGAAGCCTTTCTCACCGATCTCCCACACATCGTGAGCTCCTAGGATCGCCCTCATTCTTAGACTCCAGTTGTCATAGTTGCCTTTTGTGAGCATAGGAACTTGGAAGGGAACACTGCTACTCACCATCTTTGAGAGAATCACCGAGCTCTCCTACCACTTTGTTGGAAGAGGAAACTTTTTTTTAAAAGCTTTTATAAGCTCCTATGGAACTATTTATAAACCTTTTATAAGCTTTTAAGAGGTCTTTATAAAACTTGGTCATATGTTACAACGTGGTCGATATGGCTATTTATAGCCTCTAACATACAAAATATCTAAATATATTAATCCTAATCTAGAGATTTTTACTCATTAATTAACTAGGCAAGTGTCTAGATTTTATTTATTTCTACAAAACTCTAGATCATTTTAAGGAGGTGGAAGTAGTTGATATTTCTAGGGAAGACTCTAGAATTTGGATCAAGTGCGAGTGAATTTGGATCAAGTGCGAGTGAATTTGGATCTTCACTCGGAGCAATCGAGGAGTTTTAATGTAGTAAATTAATATCGAATAGTTAGACTTCCTTATCAATTCTTAGAAGGTTTTAATCACAGTTTTAACCTCAGTTACTTACCAATCCTTATAGATTGTTTCTCCTACTATTGAAAGATACAGAGCTTCTTATTCAATAACTAACACTAAGACCTATTTCAGCATAGATCCTCATAATTGTCAGATTCTGGCTTTTGGTCAATATATTAGATAAGATATGATCCCATTTTGAAATTGCAATTGTTTTGTGCTTCACCACGGTTGTCAATCAATCACATCTCTTTGTTCCCTAGCAATGTTACAAAGAACTTTCCTAGATGCATGGGTGGCCTTTGATTGTGAAGTTTACATGTTATATAATCGTTTAAATTAAGGTTTTTCTGGTAATTGGCCAATTCTAAACCTAGCTGTTTTTTTTCTCTCCAATCTTATTTCCTGTTCTAAATGTTTTCAACAGCGCCAAAATATATTTAATTCATAATCAACAGTGTATCGTAATTTTACCAAAAAAAAAACTCTGCGTATCTTAAATGTCTCTACACTGTCCTACAAGTTTATAAAGCTCATACTGCATGGACAATACTATCTTACGGCCTTCTTTACTTGATTAAAAAATATTCGAACACAGTTGCTGCCTTTTCTGTGATCTTTGACATACATAATTTTCCTAATTTGTTTTATATTTTTTTGAGTGGACGTCAAACACAAAACTTGAAACAAAATCTTCTACAATTCTCTTCCACAAAATTATTAAAAACAAAAAAACCCGCGCGTATGCACGAATATTGGCCTAGTATAGTTAAAAACAACCTCGGATAATATAAAATAACAATGTAGACAGTCTAACAATCTTCTATGTACTTAGTAAAATAAAATTTATCGAAAACATTATATATAATAGAAAATTATCTATCAAAATTATAATGTTTATGGGGTTTTTCAACTTCTCGGCGGCAAATCTCCTACAAACAAAAAAAAAACATCAAAATCTGGAATACACAATGATGGAGTATTTTCCGATGGTTATCCGATGTATAAATCAAAAAATTGAATAAAGAAAGACCACAAAATAATACGTTGAAACCGAAAAGAGAGAATCGAAAAACAGGGAAGAAAATGGGGTCTACTCACTACAAAAATCAGTTATCACTGCTATGATTTTTTTGTTACAACACTAATTTGTAATAAATTTTCGTTACGAATATTTACATTTTTGTGACAAATATGGTTAGTTGATATCGTGAAGCAAATTTGTAATTAATTGCCTGTATCTCTGTTCGCACTAGTGCATGGTCTGTAATCAGTGGATTAGGCGCGGAGTGGCAATCTCCCATACCGTTGTTCTTCTCTATGCCTCGTGAGTTGTCACTTTTACCTATCACATGCGAACATAATTCATTTAATGCATGTTCAGAGGGTTATAAAATGTATGAGTGTGAGTTTGAATATATTCTTACTGTCAATTGGTGGGAAAACCACACGTATTGAACTACTTTATCCCGCCTAAATGAAATATGTACCTTGCATGATTTTTGTAATACTAGGGATCATGCTATCAAGGTTGTCTGGCTGTTGGACGCTATGCTCTCAATGCCTTGTGCGGACCACTCCTTCTTAGTCTCATATACTGCATATGACTGGTGTGAGTAGGAGACCGGGGAAGGTGGCCTCTCAATTCCTCTTGACCCCTCAGTCCCTAAGTCTCTATGCATCCAACAATGTCGTCACACTGCCAAATACCAGGAGCATAGAGTCAGGTGGCCTTCGTGCCAGATCTCTTGGTTTCATAGGATCCAAGGACCGATGCAAATTTTGGGTTGCTTGGACCGTAGGCCCAATGCTCATTTTTTGACTCAGGGGGTCGTATCTGCAAAAAAGGCATTAACGACACATGGTGACACACTATTCGCTCACGTAGGAAAGTCGATATTTATCTCAACCACATCAAACATATTTTGGGTTCACAAACCTTCTTATATATCTGAGTTTTAAATATTTTTACTGAGATACAAAATTTTAGATAGTCACATTTAATATTTGTCCGATTTGTTAAAGTTGGATACAAATAATTATAATATAAATTATAATTAAAAAATTGTTCAACCATTCGATTGCGGTAGACTTGTCCTCCCCGATAGATGAGATGCACTATATATTCTACTCGATCTGTTAAAAAAAAATTAGCGTTAAATCACTTCCGCCAAAGCACCCTTGAACTGGCCATATCATATGCTTAAAACAAAGCAAGACCCAACCCAATCCAACCACACATAAATCAGATCTCCAAATATCCATATGAAAAATCTTGATTTTTCGCCAATACTTACGTTTCTGTTTTTTTAAAAGATGAGACGGATGTTCATTCATCGATATTGATTTTCTTTCATAAATCTCTTGTGTTTTTCCAAGATACGCTAAAGATTGAACCTTATACAATATTTTGGTCATGTTAAAACTTAACCTTTACTTTCTTCCTCAGTCTTTTTTAAACCTTTACTTTCTTCGTCATGTTTTCCCTTTCTCTGGCCATTCTCAATGTATAATTTTTGACTTGAGCGTTATACATTTTTTATAAGACTTTATTCATTTTTTCCTATCGAATATTGGCTTGAACATGTTAACATTTGGGACACCATGATTTGCCTCTCATAATATGCTTTTTTGCATGCCTTTTAAAGTTTTAAGATGTCATTCGAGCTTCTACAAGCTCCAGCGAGCATTCTTTTATTGAACGAATTCTCGTACACTCGAACACTAATTTATGACCATCAAAATGAATGTTTTTTTTCTCCCTATAACGCACTTAGACTGAGTAATTTTATTTTAAAATTGTAACGATTTAAAAATTATAAAAAATATCAAATTAGGCTATGTATTTTAAAAAGTATGTACATTTTTTGAACTAATCCTTATTTCTTATTTGAAATTATATATTACAATAATTTTTACAAAATTTATCAAATTAGGCTATGTATATTTCTTATTTGTTGATTATATTTATACAAAGTTTATTCCAGAATTTATAAACATTAAACTCAATATTTTTTTAATCATAAGCTCTATTATAATAATAATAATATAAAGATAAATTTACAAAATAGTTAAATTATTTATACTTTAATGTATTTAGTAAAATAAAATTTATCGAAAACATTATATATAATAGAAAATCTTGATGGATTAGGCAGAGAGCCTTCTTGTGTCTCTTTCTTGAATCTCTCAAGCTATCCTTTTGAGCTTGAGATAGACCACCATCATTCTCCGGTTCAACGAAGCCTTTCTCACCGATCTCCCACACATCGTGAGCTCCTAGGATCGCCCTCATTCTTAGACTCCAGTTGTCATAGTTGCCTTTTGTGAGCATAGGAACTTGGAAGGGAACACTGCTACTCACCATCTTTGAGAGAATCACCGAGCTCTCCTACCACTTTGTTGGAAGAGGAAACTTTTTTTTAAAAGCTTTTATAAGCTCCTATGGAACTATTTATAAACCTTTTATAAGCTTTTAAGAGGTCTTTATAAAACTTGGTCATATGTTACAACGTGGTCGATATGGCTATTTATAGCCTCTAACATACAAAATATCTAAATATATTAATCCTAATCTAGAGATTTTTACTCATTAATTAACTAGGCAAGTGTCTAGATTTTATTTATTTCTACAAAACTCTAGATCATTTTAAGGAGGTGGAAGTAGTTGATATTTCTAGGGAAGACTCTAGAATTTGGATCAAGTGCGAGTGAATTTGGATCTTCACTCGGAGCAATCGAGGAGTTTTAATGTAGTAAATTAATATCGAATAGTTAGACTTCCTTATCAATTCTTAGAAGGTTTTAATCACAGTTTTAACCTCAGTTACTTACCAATCCTTATAGATTGTTTCTCCTACTATTGAAAGATACAGAGCTTCTTATTCAATAACTAACACTAAGACCTATTTCAGCATAGATCCTCATAATTGTCAGATTCTGGCTTTTGGTCAATATATTAGATAAGATATGATCCCATTTTGAAATTGCAATTGTTTTGTGCTTCACCACGGTTGTCAATCAATCACATCTCTTTGTTCCCTAGCAATGTTACAAAGAACTTTCCTAGATGCATGGGTGGCCTTTGATTGTGAAGTTTACATGTTATATAATCGTTTAAATTAAGGTTTTTCTGGTAATTGGCCAATTCTAAACCTAGCTGTTTTTTTTCTCTCCAATCTTATTTCCTGTTCTAAATGTTTTCAACAGCGCCGAAATATATTTAATTCATAATCAACAGTGTATCTTAATTTTACCCAAAAAAAAACGCTGCGTATCTTAAATGTCTCTACACTGTCCTACAAGTTTATAAAGCTCATACTGCATGGACAATACTATCTTACGGCCTTCTTTACTTGATTAAAAAATATTCGAACACAGTTGCTGCCTTTTCTGTGATCTTTGACATACATAATTTTCCTAATTTGTTTTATATTTTTTTGAGTGGACGTCAAACACAAAACTTGAAACAAAATCTTCTACAATTCTCTTCCACAAAATTATTAAAAACAAAAAAACCCGCGCGTATGCACGAATATTGGCCTAGTATAGTTAAAAACAACCTCGGATAATATAAAATAACAATGTAGACAGTCTAACAATCTTCTATGTACTTAGTAAAATAAAATTTATCGAAAACATTATATATAATAGAAAATTATCTATCAAAATTATAATGTTTATGGGGTTTTTCAACTTCTCGGTGGCAAATCTCCTACAAACAAAAAAAAACATCAAAATCTGGAATACACAATGATGGAGTATTTTCCGATGGTTATCCGATGTATAAATCAAAAAATTGAATAAAGAAAGACCACAAAATAATACGTTGAAACCGAAAAGAGAGAATCGAAAAACAGGGAAGAAAATGGGGTCTACTCACTACAAAAATCAGTTATCACTGCTATGATTTTTTTGTTACAACACTAATTTGTAATAAATTTTCGTTACGAATATTCACATTTTTGTGACAAATATGGTTAGTTGATATCGTGAAGCAAATTTGTAATTAATTGCCTGTATCTCTGTTCGCACAAGTGCATGGTCTGTAAGCAGTGGATTAGGCGCGGAGTGGCAATCTCCCATACCGTTGTTCTTCTCTATGCCTCGTGAGTTGTCACTTTTACCTATCACATGCGAACATAAAGCATTTAATGCATGTTCAGAGGGTTATAAAATGTATGAGTGTGAGTTTGAATATATTCTTACTGTCAATTGGTGGGAAAACCACACGTATTGAACTACTTTATCCCGCCTAAATGAAATATGTACCTTGCATGATTTTTGTAATACTAGGGATCATGCTATCAAGGTTGTCTGGCTGTTGGACGCTATGCTCTCAATGCCTTGTGCGGACCACTCCTTCCTAGTATCATATACTGCATATGACTGGTGTGAGTAGGAGACCGGGGAAGGTGGCCTCTCAATTCCTCTTGATCCCTCAGTCCCTAAGTCTCTATGCATCCAACAATGTCGTCACACTGCCAAATACCAGGAGCATAGAGTCAGGTGGCCTTCGTGCCAGATCTCTTGGTTTCATAGGATCCAAGGACCGATGCAAATTTTGGGTTGCTTGGACCGTAGGCCCAATGCTCATTTTTTGACTCAGGGGGTCGTATCTGCAAAAAAGGCATTAACGACACATGGTGACACACTATTCGCTCACGTAGGAAAGTCGATATTTATCTCAACCACATCAAACATATTTTGGGTTCACAAACCTTCTTATATATCTGAGTTTTAAATATTTTTACTGAGATACAAAATTTTAGATAGTCACATTTAATATTTGTCCGATTTGTTAAAGTTGGATACAAATAATTATAATATAAATTATAATTAAAAAATTGTTCAACCATTCGATTGCGGTAGACTTGTCCTCCCCGATAGATGAGATGCACTATATATTCTACTCGATCTGATAAAAAAAAATTAGCGTTAAATCACTTCCGCCAAAGCACCCTTGAACTGGCCATATCATATGCTTAAAACAAAGCAAGACCCAACCCAATCCAACCACACATAAATCAGATCTCCAAATATCCATATGAAAAATCTTGATTTTTCGCCAATACTTACGTTTCTGTTTTTTTAAAAGATGAGACGGATGTTCATTCATCGATATTGATTTTCTTTCATAAATCTCTTGTGTTTTTCCAAGATACGCTAAAGATTGAACCTTATACAATATTTTGGTCATGTTAAAACTTAACCTTTACTTTCTTCCTCAGTCTTTTTTAAACCTTTACTTTCTTCGTCATGTTTTCCCTTTCTCTGGCCATTCTCAATGTATAATTTTTGACTTGAGCGTTATACATTTTTTATAAGACTTTATTCATTTTTTCCTATCGAATATTGGCTTGAACATGTTAACATTTGGGACACCATGATTTGCCTCTCATAATATGCTTTTTTGCATGCCTTTTAAAGTTTTAAGATGTCATTCGAGCTTCTACAAGCTCCAGCGAGCATTCTTTTATTGAACGAATTCTCGTACACTCGAACACTAATTTATGACCATCAAAATGAATGTTTTTTTTCTCCCTATAACGCACTTAGACTGAGTAATTTTATTTTAAAATTGTAACGATTTAAAAATTATAAAAAATATCAAATTAGGCTATGTATTTTAAAAAGTATGTACATTTTTTGAACTAATCCTTATTTCTTATTTGAAATTATATATTACAATAATTTTTACAAAATTTATCAAATTAGGCTATGTATATTTCTTATTTGTTGATTATATTTATACAAAGTTTATTCCAGAATTTATAAACATTAAACTCAATATTTTTTTAATCATAAGCTCTATTATAATAATAATAATATTTCTTATTTACAAAATATTTTTCTAAACTACACATATAAATTAAATAGAAATTTTTTATTAAATTAGAGTTTCCTTATAACAATATATAATTTTATAAAGAAATGATTTTTCAAATTCTATTCAATAGTATTATATTAAATGTTGCTAGTTATTATGAGAATTGAAGTGCAAAAAACACAAAATCATATATATAATTAGCCAAACCTCTCTCCATCTAAGCCATTCACATCATCAATTTTTTTATTTTTTAAATGGGCTTTTATATATTTTGGGTAAATATATTTTTGTGCTTTCACACATTAATTTAAAAATAAAAAACATACTTATTCTAAAAAAACACAAAACTATAAATTCTTTACAAAAAAAAAATCATAATGCTATTTCAAATAAAAAAACAAAGAGAGTGGATTAAATCAATGGTGAAATAACTTTTTTCATATCGCTGAAAAAAGCGACTGAAAAAAAAGAGAAACTAATTGAATATATATATTAAGTGGAGAGAAAAATATACATTTACAATAGCGTATAAATATAACAAAAAGTTTTTTAACAATTAACATATAACAATTTATATTAGAAAAATAATTTCACAATAGGTTTACATATTTTGAGATTAAAAAAAAACACTAAAAACATTATTTAAAATTAAGAAAACAAACAAGAACCAAAATTAAAAAATAAAAACACACTTATTCTACAAAAAAAATAAATAGAAATGCTTTTTTGAATAAAAATTGATAAAGTGTTATTTTGAATAAGAAATAAAAAAAGAGTGGATGGAATTAGCACTGGGCATTCCAGGTTTTAGGAGGAGAATTTATGAGTACGGGACGGGAACAAATAATTTTGAAATTGGAAAACAATTCTCAAAAGGGAATCGGATAAGAACGGGATATAATTTTTGGGTTACGGGACGGATTCGGGAAATTTTTAACCTAAAATATGTTTCCAAAATTTCAATAATTTGGGTAAAGATCAACTTAAATATTTCGGATAATTTTGGGAAAATTATGAAAAAATCGTAATAAGTTGGAAAATTTCAGAAAAATTCGGATAATTTCGAAAAAATCGAGAAAATATATAGAGTTTTCAAATTTAATTTTTTTTTAAATGGGTAATTTGGGTACGTGATTTCATATTCGTTCCTCTCACGTACTCTTTCCGTACCCGTTTGAATAAAATAAATGATCCCAAGCATAGTTATTTTGAACGGGATTGAGAATAGATGGAAAATTTGGGATGGGTACGAGACGGAATGAGAAACTTGTCCCAAAATTTCCAGACTAGGTTTGATGGTGAATTTAATTTGTTGATCTCGGTAGAAATAATGGACATAAAAAAAAAATTGAATAGATATATTGAGTGGGGGAGACATATACACTTACAACATCATATAAGTATAGGAGGAAGTTTTTTAACAATTAACACATCACAATTTATGTTAAGAAAAGAACTTCATAATAATATGTGTACATATTTTAGGATAATAAAAAAATTAAAACAACATCTAAAATAAAAACAAAAACAAAACAAAACCAAATATAAAATAAAGATAAACATAATAGTAATATAAATATATGAAATTATAATATACAAATTTAAATTAAATAAAACCGCGCAACGTGCGGGTTGATCTCTAGTATAATAAATTAAGGAAACAACTTAAAATTAACAAAAAAAGTTGATGATCTATCATAATTTTAAGACAAGTTAATGATTTGGCATCATGAGAAAAAGAGACTATACTATACTCTATATATACTAGGGCTTCAGGGTTTATTACGGTTATTTGTTGCTTTAAACATGGGCTACAAATTTAACGACGGTCTGGAAATTCATTTAACGGTGTAAAAAATGATTTATCATGACGAGACAAAACCGATTGACGATAATCAAATTCCTTCCAACACATAAAATTTATTATTCAACTTCACCAGCGGACAAACTCATTTATGAACTGCTAAAAACATTATTGAATCAAAGTGAAATATGTTTCTCGAACCAAACATTATTGAATCATTCAAAAACAAAAAAAACATTATTGAATCAAAATGAAATATGGTTTTCCAACTAATGAAGAAAATAGTGATCCTCATATAGTCACATACACAAAGGTCTATATAAGTATGTATATCCATCATAGATAGGGGAGACATTGTCATCTTCCCTCATTGATCTTGACTCCAAGCATTGTCTTAAAGTCGCTGTCTCTGGGCGTCACAAAGCTCGTGGAATAGGATGCAGAACCTGTGTCTTTAGTTTGAAAGGCACTGAAAGCGGAGCTTGAAGTGTCATCAAATCTCCAGTCGGTTAGGTAGCCTGGCTTAGAGGTTACATCACTGACCTCAACGTCTCCTGAAAGCATGGCCACCACTCTTGACATCGATGGTCTCACGGAATGAGATGACTGTGTGCACAGCAGAGCAATGCCTATCATGCGTTTCACTTATTCCATGTTGAATTCAGTCAGCTCATGATCAATTATTTCAACTTCACGGTTTTTCTCGTGTAGATTCCATGCCTGTATTGTATACACCACAATTGATAGATTATATTGGCTTTTGGATAATAGTATAATACCATTTCCAATCAATTTTCTTGACTAACAAGCAAGGACGTACCCATTCAAGAAGATATCTTTGTTCACCCTCCAGCTTCTCATCAGAGTTTTTCCTTCCACTCACCAGCTCAAGAGCCACAATACCAAAGGCATACACATCCGTTTTCTCTGTTAGGTGTCCACGCATGGCATACTCTGGCGCAAGATATCCACTTGCATTGGTACAAACAACATGTACGTGTTATTTAAAATAATTCCATAATATGTACATTAGTGTTGGAAAGAAGAACAAGTTGAGGGTTTTTGATTAAGTGTTTCTAGTTGTAGTTAGGTCTTTCTTTAATTCTGTGTATCCCTGTAATTTATGTCAAAAATTCGAAAATGGTATAAAACTTAACATTTTTACCAAACAAAAAAAAAAGTTGAGGGTTTTTGGATCCGTACATGGTCCCTGCCACTCGGGTACTTATGTGGGTTTTCGTGTCATCGTATAGCTTTGCAAGCCCAAAATCAGAAACTTTTGGGAGCAACTTAGAGTCGAGCAAAATGTTGCTGGCCTTCACATCCCTGTGTACTATGCGAACACTCGCCTCCTCGTGGAGGTAGGCTAGACCTCTCGCTACTCCCATGCATATCTCAAAACGGGTTGGCAGAGAAGCAAAGATAAATAAGTCATCTTAATTCTGTTCAATTACCAAATAGTGCCTGATCGAGACTTCCATTAGGGAGGTACTCATATACAAGCAAACGATGATCTCCTTCATAGCAGCACCCGTAAAGCTTTACTAGGTTGCGATGCTGAACTGTAGAAATCGTTACGATCTCTGCAACAAATTGTCCCTTCCCATGTCGGGATCCAACGGACAACACTTTAACTGCGATATCTCTTCCATCATTCAAGTTTCCCTGTTGAATGTGTTATATAAATCATAACAAAAAAACACCTGTGTATTTTGTGCCATTTTGTTGTTTTGGGGATTACCTTATAAACAGACCCAAATCCTCCCTCTCCAAGCTTGTTTGAGGGATCGAAATCTTGAGTGGCACTTTTAAGTTCAGAGTAAGCAAAAGTGTAAGGCTTTACGTCCATACTAAGCAGCTCTAACAAAAAAAAAAAAAAATGAACCAATTTGAAAGATGATATTCAAGCTCAAAGGCTTGTTTTGTGTTGTTGTTATTATTACCTTCATCATCTGTGTAACGCTTACTACTTTTTCGGATGATGAAGATAATAACCACGCCCGCAAAGATGCTTAAAAGTCCTAGGCCAACAATAACACCCACAACACTAGCAGTCCTATACTTTTCCTTTGATGGTGGCCTGTTAGCTACAGTTGGTGTGAAATCTGAGCAACAATATATGTAACACTTAGGCATCATGAGATAGAACAAAAAATAAGAAAGAACAAAAATTCGCCAGTTGTTGTGATACCTGGTTTTGCACTGACGGCCGATATTAGTGGCCCAAAAGCACCTAGAACTGGAACACTCATTGGTCCTTTTCCAGCCCAGAAAAGATGAATTTCGAGGTAATTTTCTGATACATTTGCTTTATATTCTCTCACAACTGCTTGAACAGTACTGTCACCAGCTGTTTTGCGTATATCAAAATCCTTTTCAACAAGTCTTCCCTGAAAAAAACGGAGCAAGAAGTTTTTTTTTTTATTCCTTTTTTTTGTAGCCTCGATACTTAGAATCTAACAATATATTATTACACCAACAAGTAAACTTGTAAAGCGGTAGGGGCAGACCTGGACATAAATGTCAAAACGTCGTATTCCTAAACCTTTCCAGGAGTTAGAACCAAGAATTTGTATTTCAGCAAACTGAAGCGTTACGGTATAGCCTCCATTTTCTAGTCCCAACCCATAATACCTTAGGGAAGATGAAGAATGTCTTGCTGACTGAAAAAGCTCTGAGTCCAAATTGTTGAAAACCCATACATTATTGCTTCTCTCGGCAAAGAGTCCTACGCTACTTGCTGCCCATCTCTGAACATCACTCACGACAAATGAAGCTGCTCCAAGATCCTCGTCCTCCCTCTCAAATACTTCTCCGCTAACAGACCGTATTTTTGGGCCTCCACAGTTGATCGAAAAGTCAGAATCTAGACACCAGTCAACAGAGAAAACCTTAAGCAAATTATCATTTTTTCCAACGGAACATACAAGCACAGTTGAGAACAAGGGTTATGATGATGTATATCTCTTCTCTTTGTCACACTTACAGAGTCCTTTGCCTCGATTGCAAGGGAAGTTCTTCTGCAGGTACTTACACTTGTTGCAGATTTGAGAATTTCCCGATATTAGAAGGTATTGTCCCAGTGAAATTGCTGTTCCTCAATACTCTGCGGCCCATATCATCAAAGTTAAATATAAGGAGGAGATGGAAACAATTCATGAATTGGAGTAGAATTGTTGCCGTACAATATACTTAAAGATTTCATGTCTTTGATGAATTCAAGAGAAGAGCTTCCATTGGATATATCACCAAAACTCCTACGTACATTTAGGATAGGATTATGTGGAGATGAGAGAGGAAAAAGAAAAAGAAAATAGTAAACAAGAATGATTCTGACACCAATGCAACAACACATACAGTTCTCTCAAAAGTGTTAAGTTGGAAAACGATGACGGTATCGTTCCACTCAATCCAGTTCCGAGAATTTTCCTGCAATAAAATGAATCCCAAAGTTTAAATGCCATGAAGAAATTTCCACTAAGAGTAAAAATTAAGATAAAAGATATAAAAACAAGAGGAATGTAACAAATACATTAGATATATATAACTGTAAAAATGAAATCGTTCTTACAAGATAGTAAGTTGTGTCCATTTTCCTATAAATTCAGGAATGCGACCAGTAACGTCCAGATCGTTAAACCAACTGGTGCAAACATTAAGGAAAAAAATCACCCCACGGCAAAACGAAAAAATAATGTAAAGTAATATAAATAGATTGCAAAATGTTGATCCAACGATAAAACTTAATTATATGCGAATTCAATAAAAATTAAATCTTACGCGTCTTCCATCTCTACAAGATTAGCAAATGATAAAGGTATTCCTCCTCTAAGTCCAGAATTTCCCATGTATCTGCATTAAAATGTAAGAAATGCTTACAATAACACTAGACGATTTTGAAAGGTTATTATATTAATTAAGTTTTCATATCTGAATTAAAAACACTGCATAAATGAATAAACTTTTTACATTCTCACATTTTCAGTAGTTTTGTACAATTCCCAATCTCAGCTGGTATAGAACCGGAAAAGTTATTTACACAAATACCACTGCATGCAGAAAATATATACAAGATAGGTTTAATAATACGGAATCATCAAAATCTGACATTTATGATATTTTTTAAGAAGAATGAAGAAGAAGCTTACAGCGATTTCAAGTCTGTAAGCAAACCAATTTCTTTGGGAAAGGGGCCAGACAAGGCATTGACCCCAAAAGTTCTACAGTAGTAGTTGAGAAACAATTGGAGCATGAGAGGCAAGAAAAAGAGATTAAAAAAAATGAAGAAGAAGGTTTCATTCAGTCAACAGCCTTACAGCCACTCCATTCGAGTCAAATTCCCAATTGCAGGAGGAAGGGAGCCTGTAAGAAAATTCTGACCGAGGTTCCTGAAAGTTGTGATTTTGAGGTCCGATGAATGCATTGTAGTCTTAAGATTATTAGTTTTTATTACCAAGAAGTTATGAGTCCAAACCCATAAGTCTTTCAGGTCCGAAGCCACAACATATAATATTAGTTCCGTCTCAAACGTCACTCGGTTGAACAATTGTAAGATTTGAGGGATACATATTAACTTGTGAAGAAACAACGAAAGAAAGGAAAAAGGGTAAGTCTATTATACAGATTCGTGAGGTAGATCAAAGTCCAGAGCTGTGTAGGTATAGGTCCTACAACATCTATCGAAAAAACCTTGCTGTGGAAGTGAAACAACAACATGCAAAATAGCATTCAGTGGGAGAATAGCGTCAAAACAAATTAAGTAATTAAGAGAAAGAGGATGCTGTACAGGGCGGTGATGCGACAGATTGTGGAGTTTTCGAAATTGCATCCGCATTTGATGAAAGGGTTGTAGGCGTTGTCGTCGATGCTGATGCTTTTGTCGATGGCGGCGCCGGAGCAAAGTTCGCCGCTGATGTTCCATTCCTTTGGCGCCTGGATCTTCCAAGCTGCGAAGATAGAGTTCAAAGCTCGCGCTGTTGTTTAAGTAACAACAACCGTCAGTTTATTTAAACCAAATAACTTGTAATTAATTATTTCAGTGTTCAATGACAGAGCAGAGACCTTCTTCGAGATGAGTAGTGGCTCCGGTTTGGTTTTGAGCTCGAACCAGGTCAACCGAACCTGAGATACACAAGAGGAACCAGACGGTGAGGAGCAAACACGTGTGCATCGTCGTCGACGGAAGTTTTTCTCTCTTTTATGTTTTTTTGATTGACAACAACGGTTGTCTGTCTATCTTACTAGACTAAAAGCTTAAGCTTTCTGTGCATCGTCTCCTTAAATATTGTCTTTATTTTTATTTTTTTCTTTCTTTTTTTTACTGTCATTACATTATCTTTCTTGACTTATATTGACTTATATGTATACCAACCAAAACATGATAAGTGGACCACCTTCTTATTATTAATGATCCAATTACAATTGATTTGAGTCCGAGATTTTCCGTCGGCTACAGTTTCTTTGATTTTGTCATTTTTCGTGGCTCTTTCCTCCATGCTGATGATATTTTGGGAGTATCACATTATCAAGAGAGACATATGAATATGCAAATGTTTTTGTGGAAGTAAAGACTTTTGACAAGTTGTTGTGTCAGAAACCTAGAACGTATAAAAAGGTTTTCTATTATTGATTCAATATGCCAGCGGCTACATATTTATATAAATCATTTATTTTAAATATATTCAAGAATAAAAGACTAATCTATCAGCACGAGACCGTTTTCCCACAGTAAATGCAGACAGGACGCGAGCGTGGATACGAGAAATACGAAACTCATCTCCTCGGTGCAAGCTGTCACAACACGGGTCGCAAGCTTTGATTCCTTGTCTTGTGTGAGAATCTGGTATGCTAATAGCAAAACAGAAATTGGAATAAATGCGTTATGTTTCTTATTGAATAATCGGTGTTACACTTGGTATATATACGATTGCTAACCATTGTAAACCGGAAACAAATCACAAGATAATTAGACCATATTAAACCTGACTAAACCGAACTCTTAAACCGAACTCTATATTTGATATTCCCCCTCAAGATGAAGATGCATAAATATTGCTAACACCCATCTTGCCTATCAACTCTCGAAAAGAAGCGGGATATAGAGCTTTGGTAAGTGCATCGGCTAGTTGTTCACCAGTCCGCACATACATGGTCTTCAGGATGCCATCTTCAATCTTCTCCTTCACCTTATGGCAATCGATTTCTATGTGTTTTGTCCTTTCATGAAAGACTGGATTGCTTGCAATATGCAAAGCTGCAGTATTATCACAGTATAGATGCGCAAGGAGAGAGAAAGGAATGAGAAGATCAGACATAACCTATGTAATCCAAATCATTTCTTTCATTGCCATACACATGGCTCTGTATTCAGCTTCGGCTGATTTAGTGGAAACCGTGTCATGCTTATTGGACCTCCAAGACACCAAGGAATTACCAATAAACATGGCAAATCCTGTAACTGATCTCCTTGTATCCGGACATGCTCCCCAATCTGAATCTGAATAACCACGAAGATCAAAATTCTGTTCTGTTCCGTAGAAGAGACCTTGTTTCCAATAGTGCCTTTCAAATATCTTAAGACCTTATAAACGGCTTGGAGATGAGTATCTCTCAGAGCAGAAGAATATTGAGCAAGCTTAGAGACTGAAAAAGATATACCAGGCCTTGTGATGCACAAGTATTGAAGTTTGCCAACAATTCTCTTGTATTGTTTGATATCCTCTAAAGCTTCTCCTTCATCTTTAGACATCTTCTGATTTGGCGCGAGCAATTTCTATGCCAAGAAATTTTTTTGGAGGACCCAAATCTCGTAGCTTGAATGCAGAACTCAACTGTTCTTTCAAAACATCAACAGAATCATCATCTGAGCTTGCTATGAGGATATCATCTACTTACACCAGGACCACCATAAACTTTCCATCGGATTGCTTAACAAACATAGTATGATCTCCATGGCATTTTGCAAATCCCAGACTAGTCAAAGTTGTAGAAAACTTGACAAACGATTGTCTAGAAGCTTGCTTTAGATCATAAATGGATTTGTGCAATCGACAAACAGCAGTAGGAGAAACTGATTCCCCTGAATCTCAGAATATTCTGGTGGCAACTTCATATAAATCTCCTCCTCCAAATCTCCATTAAGAAAAGCATTCGATACATCAAGTTGAGTGAGAGACCAATTCAGCTTAGAAGCAAAGTTCAACAGAATCTTAACTGTGGCCATCTTTGCAACTGGAGAAAAAGTATCAATGAAGTCTATTCCCTCTTGTTGTGTGTATCCCTTAGCAACCAATCTTGCTTTGTATCGTTCAATACTCCCATCAGCATGATGTTTCACTGTAAATACCCATTTACATCCTATGGCCACTTTTCCAGGTGGAAGTTCAGTAATACTCCATGTATTTGTTCTTACAAATGCACCAATCTCCAAGTCCATGGCATCACACCATACCTTATCCTTCTTTGCCTCAAAATACTTTGTGGGAAGAGGAATGTTTGTGATGATGTTAATAAAAGCACGGAATGGCTCAGATAAGTATGAGTAAGAAATATAATTTGGAAGAGAATATGGAGTGGTAATGGGAGGATTAGTAATATGAGTAGTAGTATTATAACAGTGATAATCCTGCAAATGGGAAGGTGTTTTTCTTTGTCTAGGAAATTTAAGCTCAGAATGAACAGAAATTTCAGAGGATGACTCATCGTGATGTGGATGAGCATCAGATGATGATTGCACTAGAGGCAGATGTTCATCAGGGAAAGCAAGTGAATGAATATGAGGAAATAAATTCTTTATATCATTTGGGATGGTAGAAGATATAAAGGGAAAAATATCCTCATGGAAAATGGCATGTCTGGAAATAGAAACTGAATGTGTCTCTATATCTAGTAGCTTATATCCTTTAAAACATGCAGGGTATCCTATAAACACACATGCTCTAGCTCTTGGTTCAAACTTAGTTCTATGTTTAGACGAAGTTGAACTATAACAAAGACAACCAACGTTTTCAAAGCCTGATATTCTGGTTTCTTAGATGTTAACTTCTCATAAGGGGAAAACACAGCAGTAAGAACACAGTTCCCCTAGTAATCTAAAGAAATATCAGATTGAAACATTAAAGCTCTAGCTACATTGAGAAGGTGCTGATGTTTTCTCTCTACAACAGAATTTTGTTCGGGAGTCTTAGGACAAGAATGATATGCTTTAATGCCTTTTGCTAAATATAGATCATCAAACTTCAATTCATGAGAATTATCAGATCTAACAGAACAAACTTTCGCATCATATTGAGTTTCTACCATTTGAATGAATCCAGGAAAAACAGTTAAAACATCTGACTTTTGTTTAAGCAAATAAACCCAAGTTGCCCTACTAAAATCATCTACTATTGTCAAGAAATATTTGAATCCATCCACAGTTGGAACTGAAAATGGACCCCAAGTATCTATATGAACAAGTTCAAATGATTTAGTGCATATGTTTCTGCGAGAAGTAAAGGATAAATATTTTTGCTTAGACAAGTGACAAACATGACAAGCATCAGTAGTTTTATTATGTTTTTCTTTTGGTAGAACCAATACATCCGAAAGCATATCAATCTTAGACATTGATGGATGACCTAATCTTTTATGCCATATAGTAGAATCAACAACAAAGCTAGCACAAACATAAGACATACCTGTAAAACACAAAGTATTGTTTAAGCTAGGAAGATTCAGAATATAAAGATTTCCATGCTCACTACCTTGACCAATCATCGACTCCCGAATAAGATCCTGGATGAAACATTGAGTGGTAGTAAAACTAATCTCAGTATTCAATGTTTTAGTCATAACACTCACACTCAACAAATTGAATTTAAATTCAGGGATGAAAAGCACATTGTAGAGAGAGAGAACATCAGTTAACTGGATATAACCAGTTCCCTCTATTTTGACAGTGTAACCATTCAGAAGAGTAACATAAGTCTTATCCAAAGGAGTATACTCTATGTATAAGGACCTATTATGTGTGACATGATGACTAGCTCCCGAATCTATAACCCAAGCTCTAAGAGACACATCTGTATCTTTAGGTATAGAGGAAGTTAACATGTCATAATAGGAAGTTTTGAAAGAGAGGAAAGTACCAGTTATCTGTGAGACACTTGGTACAGAAGTCGAAGGTGAGGCATAGAGATGGCTTGATTAGTAGCTTAAATGATTGCAAGGTTGTCCATTAGATTGCCCAAATCAATGATTCCATCCCTAGGTTTCGTTTTAGTTAATTTGATAATCTTGCATAGTAGTTAATCTTTGTTAGTGCTTGATTAGTGTTATTTAAGGTTTAGCTTCATAATATTGCTCTAGTAGTGTTCCTTTTAGTTTGTGTTTTGTCTTTAATTGTTCCTTGTTACTTGAATTTGCCAATTTAGCTTAACTTAAACAAAACTTTGTATTTTTATTGAATCATCTCCCAAAATGGATTGATATCTCAAGTATTGCAATGATATNTGGCTTGATTAGTAGCTTAAATGATTGCAAGGTTGTCCATTAGATTGCCCAAATCAATGATTCCATCCCTAGGTTTCGTTTTAGTTAATTTGATAATCTTGCATAGTAGTTAATCTTTGTTAGTGCTTGATTAGTGTTATTTAAGGTTTAGCTTCATAATATTGCTCTAGTAGTGTTCCTTTTAGTTTGTGTTTTGTCTTTAATTGTTCCTTGTTACTTGAATTTGCCAATTTAGCTTAACTTAAACAAAACTTTGTATTTTTATTGAATCATCTCCCAAAATGGATTGATATCTCAAGTATTGCAATGATATGAACAATTGAGAAATTGCTTGCAAGAGATAAAAACTCTTGTTTCAATTTGGCGCCGTTGCCATATTGGGATTGATTGATCATTACGATTTGAGTTTAGTTTGAGACTAAGTAATCCTTTTGTGTTTATTGACCATCTCATTTTCTAAATTTCAGTTTTCCTTTGAATGCATTTGAGATCACAAGGAGGCAACAACTTTGTAGGCTTTCAAGAGATTGATCAATTGGAAAGGGTTGCTAGGATTGCAAGAAGGGAAGCTGCAAGGTTAGAGAGGTTGAGAATGGAAGAACACCAAGGGGAACAACCTCCACACATGGCGCATGCACCACCTCCTCATAATGGAAATGAGCAAGCACCAAGGGGCAATGGAAACCCCTTGCATGCGCCTATACAAGGGAGAACTATTGTGGCTGGAGATGCTCCAAATATTCATCAAAATAGATATGGTATTCAACCTCCACCAGTTTACAACAACACCTTTGAGGTCAAGTCAGCTTTCATCTCCATGGTTCAACAAGACAAGTTCCATGGTTTGCCAATGGAGGATCCACTTGATCACTTGGATAATTTTGATAGAGTTTGTGGGTTGTTCAAGATGAATGGTGTGAGTGAGGATGCTTTCAAGCTAAGACTATTTCCCTTCTCTCTTGGGGATAGAGCAAGACAATGGGAGAAAAACTTGCCTCAAGGAACAATCACATCTTGGGATGAATGCAAGAAGGCATTCCTATCTAAGTTCTTCTCCAACTCAAGGACCACCAAGTTGAGGAATGAAATCTCTAGCTTCACTCAAAAGAACAATGAGTCTTTCAATGAAGCATGGGAAAGATTCAAGGGCTACACAATGCAATGCCCTCATCATGGCTTCACACAAGAGTCTCTACTAAGCACCATCTATAGAGGTGTCCTTCCAAAGATAAGAATGCTTCTTCATACCGCAAGCAATGGTAACTTCTTAGGGAAAGAAGTAGAAGATGGATTGGAGCTTGTAGAAAATCTTGCCTTGAGTGATGGTAATTACAATGAAGACTATGATAGAGCTCCAAGGGGAGGTGAATATGACTCTCACAAGAAAGAAATGAAGTCTCTACATGACAAGATGGACAAGCTCATGTCCTCCAACCAAAGGCATGTACATTTTGTTGAAGAGAATCAAGGGGATTGTGATGATCAAGTTGAGTACCAAGAGGGTCAAGAGGTGGTAAATTTCGTGGGTGGTCAAGGTGGCTACAACAACTACTCCAACAACAACTATAAGGGGAATAACAACCTCTCTTATAGAAGTATTAATGTAGCCAATCCCGAAGACCAAGTTTATCCTCCACAAGCTACTCAAGGAAAGCCTTTTGTGCCCTACAACAATCAACAAAAAGGTTATGCACCTGATAAGTGTATATTTTGCATCATTTTAGCATCCATATAGTGTAGATTTATCATCATTTTAGAGTCTAATATAGCATTATAGTGTTGCATTTGATCATTTAGAGTCCTAGAGTGTTCTTACATGGTTCTTGCATGTTTTGCATGTTCTTTGCATGTTTTGGGACCTTATTAGGTGAAAAGGACGCTTGGGAGTTGAGGATGCACTTGGAGAACGATGCATGTCACTTGGAGGGACAAGAAGCAACAAAAGGATGAAGAAGAAGGCTTCTGGCAGCAGATCGACGAGATGGATCGGTGAAGCTCGTCGATCCATAATTCCAGG
>JAHZTW010000091.1:159816-170988 GCA_020283515.1 Alliaria petiolata | reverse complement strand
CTTTGAAAAAGCTCAAGATGCTATAACTTTTGATGATGTGTATATTGCAAAGAAGAGCAAGGAAGTGGTAAAGGAGAAGCCAAAGGAGGATTTGCACAAGAAGGAGTCAAGATTTGTTCCTCCACCCTACAAGCCTAAGCTTCCTTTTCCCGGGAGGTTTAAGAAACAATTGGTGGAGAAATACAAGGCTATGTTTGACAAGCAAATCAAGGACATTGAGCTCAAGATGCCTTTGGTGGATGCCTTTATGATGATTCCACAATATGCTAAGTTCTTGAAGGATACCGTGGCACAAAGAGCAAAGGATATCCAAGGAGTTATGCTAGTTTCTCAAGAGTGTAGTGTTATAATCCAAAGCAACGTGATACCAAAGAAGCTAGGAGACCCATGATCTTTCACAATACCATGCGCCCTAGGTCCTCTTAGTTTTGAAAATTGATTGTATGATCTTGGAGCTAGCATCAACCTTATGCCCTATTCAATTGCAAAGAAGCTTTGTTTCACCAAGTACAAAGAGTGGAATCTCCTTGATACTTGCAGATAGAAGTGTGAGGTTACCTATTGGAGTTCTTGAAGATTTGCCTATCAAGGTTAGCAACTTCATCATCCCCACGGATTTCATGGTACTCAAGATGGATGAAGAGCCAAAGGATCCTTTGATTTTGGGAAGACCCTTCCTAGCTACAGCTGGTGCTATTATAGATGTTAAACATGTAAAGATTGGCTTACATCTTGGAAAAGGGGTCGAGTTGAAGTTTGACATAAAGAAGACTTTGAGGAAACCCACCATTGATGGTCAACTATTCTACATTGAGACAATGGATGAGCTAGCCGATGAGTTGCTAGAAGAACTAGCTCAAGAGGACCATCTTGGTGTTGCGCTCACCAAACCATATGGAGAGATTGGGTACTTGGATGAGGAAACTCAAGCATACATGCAAATGCTTGATTCACGCAAAGCTCTAGATGGGGAGGAAGGCTTTACAAGATTGGTAGCTTCATGTGAGGGTAAAGAAGGATTTGACCAAGACAAGGGGTCCATGAAGGTTGAGGTTTCAAGTCAAGGACAAGAGGAAAGACTAGAGGAGCTTGAGGATAGCGAATTGGCCAAGGACCTTGATGAGGATTGGAGTGAACTCAAGGCTCCAAAGGTGGACCTCAAACCACTTCCCATTGGGGGTAAGGTATGCTTTCTTAGGCCCTAACTCTACTTATCCCATTATTGTCAATGAACAATTGAGTGATGATGAGCTCAACTCTCTCTTGAATGAGTTGAGAAAGTATAGGAGAGCAATTGGTTACTCACTAAGTGACATCAAGGGCATATCTCCTATACTTTGTACTCATAGGATTCACCTTGAAAATGAGAATGCTTCCTCAATTGAACATCAAAGAAGATTAAACTCAAACCTTAAGGAAGTAGTGAAGAAGGAAATCTTAAAACTTTTGGAAGCTATTGTGATCTATCCTATTAGTGACAACACTTGGGTATCTCCCGTGCATGTTGTCCCTAAGAAAGGTGGAATCACTGTAATTAAGAATGATAAAGATGAGTTAATACCAACTAGAACCATAACCGCCCATAGGATGTGTATTGATTATCGAAAACTTAATGCTTCTACTAGAAAAGATCATTTCCCTCTTCCTTTTATTGACCAAATGCTTGAGAGATTGGCTAACCATCCTTTCTATTGTTTCCTTGATAGATTTAGTGGGTTCTTCCAAATACCCATTCATCCTAATGATCAAGAGAAGACTACTTTCACATGCCCTTATGGTACCTTTGCATATCGAAGGATGCCATTTGGGTTATGTAATGCTCCAGCCACCTTTCAAAGGTGCATGATGAGTATCTTCTCCGATCTTATTGAGGAAATGGTAGAGGTGTTTATGGATGACTTTTCTGTGTATGGTGCCTCTTTTTCTGCTTGTCTTTCTAATCTTTGCAGGGTTCTACAAAGATGTGAAGAGTCTCACTTGGTGCTAAATTGGGAAAAATGTCACTTCATGGTCAACCAAGGCATTGTGTTGGGTCATAAGATTTCTGAAGATGGTATAGAAGTGGATAGAGCCAAGATAGATGTCATGGTCAAGATGGCGCCTTCAATCAATGTAAAGGGAATAAGGAGTTTCCTTGGGCATGCCGGTTTCTATAGGAGATTCATCAAGGATTTCTCTAAGATTGCTAGGCTTTTGACAAGACTCCTTTGCAAGGAGGTGGAATTTCAGTTTGATGAAGAATGCTTGCAATCTTTTGAGACCATCAAAAAGGCACTTGTGAGTGCCCCCATTGTGCAAGCACCGGATTGGAGTCTACCTTTTGAGATCAAGGCTGATGCTAGTGACTATGCCGTTGGAGCTGTGCTTGGGCAAAGGAAAGACAAGAAGCTTCATGTGATCTATTATGCTAGTAGAACACTTGATGATGCTCAAACCAAGTATGCTACAACAGAAAAGGAACTCTTAGCAGTTGTGTTTGCTTTTGAGAAGTTTAGATATTACTTGGTGGGTCAAAGGTCATAGTGTATACCGATCATGCTGCATTGCGCCACATTTATGCCAAGAAGGAGACCAAGCCAAGGCTCCTTAGATGGATTCTGCTTCTACAAGAGTTTGACATGGAAATAGTGGACAAGAAGGGAGTAGAAAATGGTGTGGCTGATCAAGAGCATTGCTAGCGTGCATGGAATTGGAAGAAAGCTTGAAGAGATTCAAGGCATAGAAGCAAAGAGTGAGCATTGTTAACTACTTGGTATGCAATGAGGAGCCCACTCATCTCAACACCTATCACAAAAAGAAGTTTTTGAGAGATGTGTCACACTTCTATTGGGATGAGCCCTACCTCTATAAGAGATGTGGTGATGGAATATATAGGAGATGCTTGGCACAAGAAGAAGTTGAGACTGTGATCTTCCATTGTCATGGGTCAAGATATGGATGGCATTTTGCAACATTCAAAACAGCTACAAAAGTGNTATGCTGATATTGTTAACTACTTGGTATGCAATGAGGAGCCCACTCATCTCAACACCTATCACAAAAAGAAGTTTTTGAGAGATGTGTCACACTTCTATTGGGATGAGCCCTACCTCTATAAGAGATGTGGTGATGGAATATATAGGAGATGCTTGGCACAAGAAGAAGTTGAGACTGTGATCTTCCATTGTCATGGGTCAAGATATGGATGGCATTTTGCAACATTCAAAACAGCTACAAAAGTGCTTCAAAGTGGGTTTTGGTGGCCTTCATTGTTGAAGGACACTCATGAGTTCATCAAGAAATGTGAGCCTTTTCAAAGGAAGGGGAACATAAGCAAGAGAGATGAGATGCCCCAAAACCCAATCTTAGAAATGGAGTTGTTTGATGTTTGGGGCATAGACTTCATGGGACCTTTTCCATCTTCTTTTGGGAACCAATACATCTTAGTGGCTGTTTATTATGTCTCAAAGTGGGTTGAAGCTATTGCAAGTCCCACTAATGACTCCAAGGTCGTGGTCAAAATGTTCAAGAGCATAATCTTCCCAAGGTTTGGTGTACCAAAAGTGGTGATTAGTGATGGAGGAAGCCACTTCATCAACAAGGTCTTTGAAGGGTTATTGAACAAGCATGGTGTCAAGCATATGGTAGCTACCCCTTACCACCCTCAAACTAGTGGTCAAGTGGAAATCTCAAACCGTGAGATCAAAGCTATTTTGGAGAAAACTGTGGGACTAACAAGAAAATATTGGTCAATCAAGCTTGATGATGCTTTGTGGGCCTATAGGACAGCCTTCAAGACACCAATTGGAAGGTCTCCCTTCAACCTTGTGTATGGGAAAGCTTGTCACTTACCAGTTGAGATTGAGCACAAGGCTTTGTGGGCTGTGAAGCTTCTCAACTACAACATAAAAACTGCCCAAGAGAAGAGATTAATCCAACTCCAAGAGCTTGAGGAGATTAGGCTTGAGTCTTATGAAAGCTCAAGAATCTACAAGGAGAGGATGAAAGCTTTCCATGACAAGAGGATTGTAAAGAAGGAGCTAAGTGCTGGTGGCAAAGTTCTTCTCTACAATTCAAGATTGAAGTTGTTCCAGGGTAAGCTCGAGTCAAGGTGGGGAGGCCCTTTTGAGATTAAAGAAGTGTTGCCATATGGAGCCATCACCTTGATAGGAAAGAATGGTGAGGACTTCACAGTCAACGGTCATAGGGTCAAGCCATTCTTGGTGCATGAGTCAAAGGAGGAGGCAAGCTCAATTCCTCTTCAAAACCCCCCTCTTGCCTAAAAGGTTTGAAAAGTCGAGCTAATGGCGTTAAACAAGCGCACTTGGGAGGCATTCCCATGGTTATCCTTGTATATATTCTTGATTTAGTACTATGATTATGTTTCTATGAGTTTTTGAAAGTTTTAGGTTGTGTATGGAGGACTTAGACTTGAAGAAAATGTGTGGAGAAAATTTTTAAAGAAGTTTCGGTGAACAATTTCGGTGAAGCTCATCGAAATTTTCTTCCAGGGTGAAGTTTCGGTGAACAATTTCGGTGAAGGCACGCCGAAATTTTCTTCCAGGGTGAAGTTTCGGCGAACATGTTCGGTGAAGCTCATCGAAATTTTCTTCCAGGGTGACGGTTCGGCCAAAGCGTTCGACGAGACACGCCGAACCAAAGTTCCAGGAAAGTTTCGACGAACTGGTTCGGTGTAGCTCGTCGAAACTTTCCTAAAAATCAGGTTTGCTTGACTTTTCTTCCTTTCTTTGACCGGTTTAATGTTGACTTCTCACACTTATATTGAACCGATTTTAGAGGATTTAAGACCCCTTCTTCCCCATATCTCTCATTCACCACGATTTTCCCCCATTTGCATAAGGATAAGAACTTGTTTTTCTCTTTTCTCTCTCAATTCTTCATCAAATTCTTTGATTCCAAGTGCATTAATTCCGAAATTGTTGGTCATTCTTGATTCCTTAGTGAATTTCGACCATACCTTTGCGTGGAACCAAGGTTTGCCTTCTCATCCTCTCTCTTTATCATTGATTTCTCCTTGAGAATGAATTAGAATTTAGGATTGATAGAAGGTCTTTGAATGAATTGATTGAGCTGGGTATAGTAGATTATTGTTATGGGTGATGATTGCTGAGGTTTTTCAAGGAATAACATGGGAAAATTTTGATTTTTGAACATTTTTATTTTAGGATTTTGGAGAGTTGCAAAAATTCAAGTTTTAGCCTAATTAATGTTCAAAATTTTGGAATTTGGTTTCTTTCAACTTGTTTTCCCATGTTATATAGGGAATTAAGCTAGAATCCTCTTGAATTTTAATTTATAATCACTGAGAGGATGCTTAATTTGAATAATTCCTTGTTAAAATTTTTGAATGCTAAGAGAAATTTTCATTAAAATGGGATTATTTCTTGCTTTATTATTCATTGCCATTGAGTTTTAATTCTTGCAAGGCTCAATGGAATTTTATAATTACATGATTGTGGTTTTCAAAATTTAAAATTCATCATATACTCACTCTTCTCCAAGATTTTTGCTTGTATAGGTACTAATGGGGAGAACAAAGAGTGAGGCTAGCAAGAGACAAGGCAAGAGGCTCGTGGAAGTAGAAGAAGAGGATCCCGAGGAGAGTCCACCGGTCATAAGGAAGTTGTCTCAAAAGAGGGACATTAGTAAGGACAAAGCAAGAGTAAAGAAAGCTGAGAAAGCCGCGGCCACTCCTCCAACACCCCCTGGAGGTATACAAGGCCCTTATGGAGAGACCTTTTAATGGAACTAAGTACCCGGATCATGAACTGCTAGAAGAGTTAGGTCTCTTGGGTGATGTAGCAAGGATCTTTCGGAACTTGGGATGTGCAAGGTGGTTCAACAACTCATACCCGAGCTACCCAGAGGAGACTTGCCAATTTCTCTCTACTTTGGTGGTGGAAACTTCAAGTTCGGCTGGGGTGGACAAAGTAAAGGATGGTTTCGGTTTCATCAAGTTCCGGGTTCGCAACAAGCCCTACAAGATTGGTTTCAAGAAGCTAAGCGAGGTACTTGGGTTTGATGAGGGTACCGGTCCGGGATCCCGCTTGGATGTTAGGAAGAGCGAGTTGGAAAAGATGTGGAAGTTCGTTGCCAATGGGGATTACAAGGCCGGGAGAGTGAGGAACACCATGATCTGTCATCCTTCTATTCGCTATGCTCACAAGGTGCTAGCTAACACCTTCTTTGCTAAGAAGGAAACCGTGGTTGTCACTTCCGAAGAATGGGAAATGCTTGCAGCTGGGCTTAAGGACATCATCCGCTACTGTCATGACAACATCCTAATGAGAGGGGATACCACGGGGAATGGTATGGTGCAGCTTTGGGTGGCTCATGCAGCAACTTACTATGTTCGGGCATTGAGCAAGAAGGACCGCTTGATTCCACTCGCCATTGGAGGTATGATCACACCAATCCTTGAGGAAGTTGGGATCACCTTGGGAGAACCATCAGCCGAGAGAGAGTTCATAGATTCTTCATACCTCCTTAAGGGTCAGTTCTTGATTAAGTAAGGAAGTGGGTACCGATATAAGTTCAATGTGGAGAAGCTCAAGGAGGCTACAATCCGACTTCCTTGCATTCACCTCACGAGCCTAAGGGAGAGGTCAAACGCTACCTTCACTCCATCCGACGAAGAGCTTGACGACATAGCGACACTCCCGATGGGTTCATGGGACACTTCCCACCAGCCTTACAAGGCTCCCTCGGTCTACGGCAGTGATAGGTACAACTTTGTACCTTATGAAACAACCAACCAAGGAGAGACTTCTAGACAAGCTCACCAACACATCAAGCTTCTCCAAAGATGGAAAAAATGGCAAGACACGACCATACGGAAGCTTGTGAAAACGGTGAAGGGCTTGAAAGGGCAAATCAAGGAGCTAAAGACTAAGGTTGGGGGAACTTCTTCCCAAAGGCATGGAGAGATGCAACAAGAGGATAATGAGGAGATGCAGCAAGAGGATGATGAAGCGGATTGCACTATGGCGGGAAGACGCCATTCCTTCCAAGGGACTCCAAGCGCACCAAGCCATGAAGATGAGCCACACCCCTCTTCCTATGAGACAAGAAGGCGTGAGAAGAGAGTCATGCGATCTCCCACTCCTCAATCCAGCAATCCATCCTACTCCATGGACTCTTACTCATCCTCCTCCATGCGATTTTGATCAAGGTACCACTCCACTCATTGTAAATACCATTAAGTCTTTTACTTTTTCATATTGAAATCTCCTCCAAGTTTGGATTACACAAGAGACTGTGTAATTTAAGTTTGGGGGAGTATGGTGTATTTGATCTTGTGTTTTGTGATCTTATTTTTCTTTCTCATGCATTCTTGAGTCTCATGCATACATCTATGGCATAGAAAAAANCTGGTGGATCAGAGGGTGGCATCGAATGCTTCCCAGACGAATGTCTTCTCATCCATGGCGGTGTATAGGCATTAGGATCATGAAAGCAACCAAGGAAATGAGGAACCGTAGCAGGGTGGGACTTGACTTCGGGTGGGACACTTCGTTTTCTTGTAGCATCATCAAAAGAAACAGCAAGCCCTCTACGAGAATCTCGTGGCTTGCATAAGTGCGCAGCATCTTTTGAAACCTTAAAGCTTTTATTGAGAAGATCAGGAGGTTTGGAATTTATTCCAGGAAATGCATACCTTTGCTTCCTTCGAGGTTTGTGGCGTGAAGGATGTGCAAGCATCTGTTTGACCACTTGTGATGTAATTGCAGCATTGGAGATAGCTTCTGGTATGATCCACGAAGGGTGTCGATCGACACAGGTGGTGTCGATCGACACTACGTCAGTAGCTCGAATGTCTTCACTTTTTCTGAAACTCAGCTCTGCAATCCTTGCTTCTATGATGAAAACGTCGTCCTCCATTAACTTGTCATTGATTCGAACATCTTCTCTGCTCATAGTCCCGAAGAGATGATCATTTCCACCCCACTTTCAATCTCCACATCTTTCTCAGAATTCTCAGCCAATGCCTCTTGAATAACCAGCTTGTCCTCTTGCTTTTCAGTATCAAGCTCCTTGACATACCCAGTAGTAATGTCGTAAGAAGCTTCTCGGATTGAGTCTTGATCCATGGAAATCTCTACTGAATAAGCTTGGCCATCAATGGTAGATGGTCCTCTCAACTTGTCCATGTCAAAGCTCATGACAACATCACCTAAATCAAGCTCCATTTTCCCTCTTCTCACATCGATGATGGCACCAGCTGAAGCCAAGAATGATCTTCCCAGAATAAGAGGGTCTGCAGGTTCTTCATCATACTTCAAAACCACAAAGTCTGTGGGAATTACACAGCCTTCAATCTTCAGGGGAACATCTTCCAAGACACCTTCTGGGAATCTCTTTGATCGATCAGCCAAGATTAGAGAGATTCTGCTTGGCTTGAAATCAGTCATTCCAAGTGTCACAGCAACTGAGTATGGTATCAAGTTGATACTTGAACCTAAATCGCAGAGAGAGTGAGGAAACCTTCCTGTTGAGACTGAGCAATCTAGCACAAAGCTCCCTGGATCAGCTAACTTCTCTGGAATCCTTCTCTGCATCACAGCATTGACTTGTTCAGAAACCCACTTCTTCTTCTTCTTTCTTGGAACTATGTTCAAGAGAATTGCGTTCATGTCTCTGGTAAGCAATGCTCCTTCTTCAGGACTCACACCGTTTGCAACCATTCTCTTGACATATCTTCTTAATGCAGGTGAAAGTTGGACTACATCAACAAAGGGTAGCTCAACCATCAGCTTACTCATCATCTCCTTGCATCTGGCTTCTTCTCTCTCCTGTTTAGATCCTCTGGGAGGCAGGGGGTAGGGTATCTTAGGCTTGTACACCCTTTCTTCTGCAATTGTCGAAGCTTCAGGTCGATTTGGTGAAGTCTGAGCCTGGTGTCGATCGACACCAGCCTTATGTCGATCGACACACGGGCTCGAGCTCTCGACTTCGCTATGTTCTTCGGGTGTCGATCGACACTCCTCTGTGTCGATCGACACTGGATTCGCAGGGAAGTATGGAGCTTGTTCTTCAATTTCCTCCAGCTCCACAAGGTCTTCATCACTCAGATTTTCCTTCTCCTCTGGTTCCAGCTTGCTTCTGCTCCCTGTCGTGATGGCATTCACATGGCGTCTGGGATTTGTATCAGTCTTCCCAGGAAGAAATCCTTCTTGCCTATGAACAGCTTCTGCGGTTTGAGCAACTTGTACTTCCAACTTCTTCATGTGAGAGTGTATGCTCTCAATCTTTCCATTCAGATCGGTGTACAGGTCGTCGATTTTCCCATTGAAATCCACTGTCATCTTCTGTTGGCCTTCCAAGATCTGCTCTAGCATGGACTCCATTTTGTTGTCTTGTGCAGGAGGCTTCTGGTAGGAAGTAGAACCATAAGTTTTTTTGAAGTTGTTGCTCTGAAAAGGCTTCTGGTAAGAAGAACCATAGCCTTGCTGATTGTTGAACCTCTGTCCTTGAAAACCAGTTCCATTTATGTAGTTAACCTCTTCTTCTTCAGGTTCAAAAGTCTCCACTTCTGCAAAGTGAACTTGCTTCTTCCCCATCAAAATGTCCAGCTTCTTATTGACTTCTGCAATTTGGCTTCCTCCATTGGCTCCAGCGTGTTGTCTTCTTNATTCAAGTTTTAATTGAAGCAAGCTTTGAATAGAAACCAACTCTCTTGAACTTGAACCTAATTTGAATAAGTAATTATCATGGTTATGCATTGCTAGAGAACTTGTGGATACCATATACATATTTGGGTTATCTTCTTTCCTTTTACCACTCTTGTGAACCCAAATAGCCGACTCTCATCTTTAGAGCGGTTGAAAACGATTTCCCAAACTAAGCTTCCTTTGAAACCTCTTCCTTATTGAGTGCATTAGGCCTTTTTCATCTTGTGAACTTAGCAAAAAGTGTTGAGTTTAGAGCGACAAGGATAGGCTTCCATGTAGCTAGCTCGAGAACAATGAGCTAGATGATAGGATGATACGATCCTCCCAAGAATCGGCACTCTTCGGTAGGATTTCAGATAGATGGATAGATGGATAGGCCTTAGATCTTATGAGAAACGAATCCTCAAAGAACAAGGTAAGATGGATCGAAAGAATCGCACAGAAGTTGCGGAAAGACTTCTGATATTTCCCAACTTGAATCCCTTAGATATGACACACTAAGACGAATTCAAGGTCGATTGAATGGATATGACGCACCAAGACGGACTAAGGTTTGATCAATGGATATTACACACCAAGGATCGGAAATGTTCACGAAGAACAAAAGAGAATCACTCTCAAATAAAAAGATAAAAAGATGGTTGTTTTTCTCAAATGAGTTACAAAGAATATAATGAAGAAAAGATGTGTTTAATGATAGCTAAAATCGATAAAGACTTAGCTAAAAACTAAGAAGACTTAGACTAGAATTAAAGATGTGTTTGAATGACTCTTAGACTAATAATGACTCTTGAAAACGTCCAGATCCCTTCCTTCTGATCAACTAGACTCTTCAACTGCTTTTCCTTCCTTTGGCAGAATCTTGACTATGTAGCTCAACTATATAACTCGACGAATGTAGCTTGAATATGTAGTCGACTATATATGAATGTAGCTTGAATATGTAGTCAACTATATAACTTGACTATATAGCTGATTCACAAGTCGGCCATGCAATTCCAGAAGTCTGCTTTGTAATTCCAGAAGTCTGCTGTGTAAGTACAACCAGAATGGTTTTAACTTCTTCTCCTTTCTAAGTGATCATCTGATTTAGTAATCCTCCAATTCCTTCATTAAGTCTCTTAACTCTTGCACGAGTCATAGGTCCGGATGGCATTACCAAGTCTTCAACGACTTCTAGTTCAGGTTCAAGCTCAGCTACAAGCTCATTCTCCTTTGTGCTTTCCATGATCGCATCATCCCCCCTTTGTTGAAAAGGATTTGCCCTCAAATCTGGACCATCTGCGACAAAAGGCACTAGATCAGAAACGTTAAAGCTTGAACTAACGTTGTACTTACCTTGAAGATCGAGTTGGTAAGAATTGTCATTGATCCTCTTGACTATCTTAAATGGACCATCAACTCTTGGCATAAGTTTCGACTTTCTTTCTGCTGGAAACCTTTCTTTTCTCAAGTGAATCCACACGAGATCTCCAACTTCAAACACCATTTTGCGTCTGCC
>JAHZTW010000091.1:96052-107033 GCA_020283515.1 Alliaria petiolata | reverse complement strand
ACCCAAGTATTAATCTATCAAAGTTTATTTTGTTTCAAGAAAAGTTTATCTTTTTGAATCAAATCTGTTCCTGCGTTTTTAAGTTCTTCTTGAGAGATTCAGAGAGCTTGTGAGCGTGTTAGAGACTCTTGTTCTTGTGAGGATTAGCCCTTGAACATTAGGATCTAAAATCTTGTGCTTGGAGTTCAAGTACGATCGGTTTTCAATCACTTAAACCATTCATCCATTCAGCCTAAGCAACGGTTTCAAAGGCAAACAGACTTGGATCATTTTCCAGGCTTGTGTCAGACTAGCTCATCCTTCCCCACACATCATGGATGCTTAGGGAGCTAGTTAAACCGTTTTTAAGATCCAAGCTTAATGTTCTTCACCTTATCTTTCCACCACACATAATGGGTTAGGAGGAAAGGGTGAGGAAAGGGTGAGGAAAGGGTTTATACCACACATCATGGTTAAATCTAAATTGGTTTATTAAGGTTTAGAGAAATTATTAAAAGCGTAAAAATTATGTTTTTAAACCCCAAGTTCGAATCTTCAACCTCCCTAAGAATGAATCCCAACCTTGAATCTGTTTTTAATCTTTCAAAACTTAAAATCATTTTCTCCTTGTTCAAAGTTAATTGTTTTCTCTAAAATTCTCCAGATCAACTTAATTATGCAATAGAGTTTTTATAAATTTATAAAATTGTGTTTTTACTATTTTTAGTATTATAGAAATTGCTTAGAGTCTTATTTTACTGTCTGGTGTTGATTTGGTAGTTGTTTGATTTTTAGAAATAGTTTTTGAAAATCTTGCTACTCACCATCAAATTGGCTAAATAATCCGGTTTTAGAATTGATTTTTATTAAATTAGTAGATCGGTTGTTTTATTGTTTAGGAGTCATCTAGTACTTGTATAACCCTTCTGTAGGTATTTAAAAATAGTTTTCGTGTCTGTTTAATAACCGCAAGTAATTTTTTTAGGATTGTTCACCAATTAACCCGAATTCTGCTTAGCTTTACTTCAAGCTCTTGTATTCTTAATACCTTTCACCACCTGATTTGGATTGATGACCTGAAGTACTACAATGACATAAACAATATTTAGGTTTTGTTTAACCTGCTAAAAAGCTAGTTATCAAATGGCGCCGTTGCCAAACTCGGGTTTTGTGTGAATTTATTAAGATTTGGAGCTTAGTAGAGACTAAGTTTTCTATTTGTATTTTGGTTACTAATTTCCCTATTTCGGTACTTGTGTTTTCAGGTACATGAACCTGAGGTCTAGAGGTTACAACAACCTATTAGCACCACTGGACAACATCCATCAACTTGGGAGCGCAAGACATAGGAGGGAGAGACTCTGTAGCATCTGCGACCAGAAATCCTAAGTATAGTCGTGCGGGTCATGGGATGGCCGTTGTACATATGTTCTGGTATGGTTGAGGTTCGTCCGTTTCTGTAATTATGTGTGTACCGTGGTACGTTTGTGGTATGTCTGCAAGGTCAAGGACCGTACCGTGGTGGGACCGAGTGTTTTTGTGAAAATTTGACTAAGTGTCGGGATGGGTCATGGGCCGTGAATATAGTCGAGCGGCTCGTGGATTTGGCCGAACGATGTGGGACATGTTCGAGCCAAACTTAAATCGTACCGGTTATGTACGACATAAAACCGAACCGAGTCGACTATAACCGGGGTGCTAGGTTTTACCGAGTATTTAAGCTGATTTTCGTGATTTGTCGCGGCCAGCCGCATTATTCTGAAGAAATATCCGAGAGAAAGCAGCTAGAGGCGATTTTGGCTGAGAGAGAGAGAATTTATGTTCGAGCGATATCCGACCGTAGTCGAAGGCGTGCGATCGTAGCCGAGAGGAATCCGACAGTGTTCGAGCGATATCCGACCGTGGCCGAGGGATATCCGAATCTGTCCGAGAGTTAGTCGAGGTAAGCTGGCTATTATCGTGAGATTTCTGTCTGATCTGATCCTGCCGAGCTTTAATCGTGTAATCTGACCGTAGGCGGGGATTGGCCGAGTCATCTGAGTTTTGTCCGAGCGGATTGTGGATTAGCCTAGAGCCTGTCGAATCCGTCCGAGAGCTTTTTGAATCCGTTCGAGCGATTTCGGTAAGTGATGGGATATCACGAGTTTTATTGAGATTCTGTCAAAAGTCTTTCGACTAATCCGTCTGATATGTGCTGTTTCCGAGGGGATTCAGATTCTGGTTCGAGGAAAAGTGAACGGATAGGAAGATATCCGAGAGGAGATTGGATCTCGCGAGTGTAGCCGTAGCGATAGCCGGGAGGACGCGGCTGTGTACGACTGGCACTGAATCTGTTCGAGTAACCACCGAACTGCATCCGACTGTAGCGTCTGCCTTTGTGTCTAAGGTGAGTGCGTGACTGTAGCTGGTAGCTAGATCCGTAGTAATGCTAGGTTATCTGGTTTTCATTGATTGCTTGTGTAAGTTAGTGTTTATGCTTAGCAAGATCAATGTGTTCTGTGATTGTGAATGGTATTGGATACCGTGGTTTATACATGATGTCTAACTAGCTCGTTTGGATAGCCGGATCGAGTCTCGTGCTTAGGTGATGTGTGATTCACGCTAGAGCCGAACCGAGTCCATAAGTCATGGTCCGCGAGTTAGGGTAGATGATCATAGAACCGTGATTCTGTGCTTGCTTGCTAAGCAATAATGCGAATTGTTTAACTAATGTATGATTGCGTTTCTGTTATTGGCTGGTGGTACGGGATGACTGTACTCACTAAGCATTTGTGATAATGCTCACGCCTCTCTTATGTGTGGAGTGTGCAGGTAAAGAAGTTATCCGGGACGTTTAGTCTTGAAGGCAGTGAAGAAAGAGTGGATTAGAACTGGGTTTTGGGAGTTTTTATTTATCATGCTTCTGGATATTGGCTTTGTTTCTGTTATGACTTAGATCGAATTTGGCTAAGTTAGTTTTCTGTTTAAGAACCTCTGATATTCGTTTGGAATTTGAATAATTATGCAATAAGAATGGGCTTTTATGAATCGAATCCGTTGCTTGAGTTAAAAAAAAATCTGAAAATATGCTAAGTATGAAATCTGGCTAGAGTTAGACTCGGGACGGCCGGCCCGGATAGGATTATCGGATTGGGTCGCCACAGGTGGTATCAGAGCATGGTCGATTCTAGGATAGTTCATTTGCATAGTTGGGGTTAGAAATATCCACCTTTCACTGCCGAGTCTCGCGGTCTGTTGTTTTCTGTGGAGTTTGGAACTCTTGTCTGGTGTTAGCTTCGGGCTAACCGGTTCTGATTTTCTTGCAGATGGCTCCGAGAAGGACTAGGGCTGCAAGGTTGAATGCTGCTGTGAACTCGGGGAGTTCTGGGATTGAGAATGGGGTTGAGAACAGGCAAGAGTTTGAGGCTGCTGCGGCGGCCGAGGCTGCGGCTGCTGCTGCTGCGGACGCGGCTGCTGCTGCTGCGAATGTGGTTGCGGCTAGAGTGGTGAACGTGGCTGGAAATGCTGTGGGCGCTGTTCCGGATAGGCTGGAGGCCGTGCTGGGTTTGTTAGCTCAGGTGTTGGAGCGTTTACTGGCGGTTGTGCCTGTACCGCTAGTGGTTGCGCCTGTACCGCCAGTGGTACCGGCCGTGGCACCAGTGGTGGAACCGAACATTGGGAACGTGGCTGTTGGGGAAGCGGATCAGGTCGTGGTGATTCCGTCTTACCTCAAGGTTCTGGATCATATGGCGAGGTTGGGAACCAAGTTCTTTGCTGGAGGAACTGTGCCGATTGAGGCTGATGAGTGGAGGATGAGGCTTGAGAGGAACTTCGAGTCTATCCGATGTCCTGAGGGGTACAAGAAGGACATAGATGTGCATTACCTAGAGGGTACTGCGCACACCTGGTGGAAAAGTACCACGGGACGCTTGGTGAATCCGAGCTGTTCGTATGAGATGTTTTCTGCGATGTTCCAAAGTAAGTACTTCCCGCAGGAGGCTTACAATCAGTTGGAGGCTGAATTTTTGTATCTGCGCCAAGGGACCAAGACGATTCGGCAGTATGAGACTGAGTTCAACTTGTTACGCAAGTATGTGGGACGTGACCATGATACTGAGGAGAAGTTGATCTGAAGGTTCATGAGCGGACTAAGGGTTGAGCTGTGTAATGGTTGTCTGGTGCGTGACTATGCAACGGTCACGGAGCTTGTGGAGAAAGCGGCTTTGTTGGAGTCTGGACAAGCGGAGGAGGCTTTGTCTAAGGCTGGTACTGTGGCCAGGAGTGGTCAAGCGTCTGGAGGACAGTACCGAAAGTTTGGGATGATTGTTCCGGCTAAGTCGAGTGGGAACCGCAGTGTGTGTGGATCTTGCGGAAGGGTGCATGTTGGGGTGTGTAGGCGTGCATCTGGAGCTTGTCATCGTTGTGGTAGCTTGGAGCATAGGGTCCGTGACTGTCCTGAGCCAGACTCGAGGTTGGTGAGAGTGTCGGATGGTGTTAGCGGGTCCGTGGTGTGTTTCGGTTGCGGAGAGCCGGGACATTACAAGCGCGAATGTCCGAAGTCGGGAGCGGCCGGGCAAGCGGCTACTCAGCCTAAATGTGCAGGAGATGCATTGGCGCAACCGACTAAGAGGCAGGCCATCATGCCAAGGGTGTATGCAGCGACCGCGGACGGGACTGGAGATCCGACCACTTCTCGACCGATCACTAGTAAGTTTTAGTACTTATGGTTTTCTGAATTTTCTGTTCCTGCGTGTTCTGTTAAGTGTCTTAGCATTCTAAGGATTGAATGTAGGGACCTTATTAATGGGTGAGGTGGAAACCCATGTTCTGTTTGACTTCGGAGCGAGTCATTGTTTTGTAACCCAGGGATGATTGGGAAAGGAGGATTCCAGAAGGAACCCGGGGAAGAATTCAGACTAGTGAGAGCGGCGGGAGGCCAAGTGATGTTCTCACTAGGGACTGTTCGGAATATGGCGGCCTGGATTGGCGAAGTTAATATGCCAGCGGACTTAATGATTTGCGAGGTTAAGTCTTACGATGTCATCCTCAGAATGGATTGGCTCGGTAAGCACAAGGCGCATCTGGATTGTCACCGAGGCAGGGTGAAGTTCGAGAAGGATGGCCAAGTTCTGGTTTACCAAGGAATTAGACCGACTTCTGGTAGCTTGGTTGTGTCAGCAATGCAAGCAGAGAAAATGTTAGAGAAAGGGTGTGAAGCATATCTGGCGACGATATCTTCTATTGAGGTGGGACCAGACGTGGAGTTAAGGGACATTCCAGTGGTACAAGAGTTTGAGGACGTGTTCCAAGCTTTGTCCAGGATGCCACCGACTCGTTCAGATCCGTTCACGATTGAACTTGAGCCGGGAACCGCGCCTGTGTCTAAGGCACCGTACCGAATGGCTCCGGCCAAGATGGCCGAATTAAAGAAGCAACTGGCCGATCTTCTGGAAAAGGGATTTGTAAGGCCAAGCAGTTCACCATGGGGCGCACCTGTTCTGTTCGTAAAGAAGAAGGATGGAAGCTTCCGGCTCTACATTGATTATCGAGGGTTGAACCGCGTTACTGTGAAGAACAAGTATCCACTTCCAAGGATATATGAGTTGTTGGACCAGCTTAAGGGTGCTACTTGGTTCTCAAAGATTGATTTGGCTTCTGGGTACCATCAAATACCAATAGATGAACCGGACGTTCGGAAGACTGCCTTTCGGACAAGGTATGGTCATTACGAGTTTGTGGTCATGCCGTTTGGTTTGACGAATGCGCCAGCTGCATTCATGAAGTTGATGAATGGCGTGTTTAGAGAATACTTGGATGAGTTTGTGATTATTTTCATAGACGATATCTTGGTGTACTCGAAGAATCCGGAAGAACATGATAAGCATTTGAGGATTGTTCTGGAAAAGTTGCGAGAGCAGAAGTTGTTTGCCAAGCTGAGCAAGTGTAGCTTTTGGCAACGACACATTGGGTTTCTGGGTCACATCGTTTCGGACAAGGGAGTGTCCGTGGATCCTGAAAAGATCAAGGCCATTGCGGACTGGGCGAGACCGGAGAATGCTACAAAAATAAGAAGTTTTCTGGAGTTGGCTGGTTACTATAGGCGTTTCGTTAAGGGCTTTGCAAGCATGGCTCAGCCGATGACACGACTGACTGGTAAGGATGTTGAGTTTGTGTGGACGGCCGAGTGTGAGGAGTGTTTCTCGAAGTTAAAGGAAATGCTTACAAATGCACCGGTGTTGGCTTTACCTGAGCCGGATGAACCGTATGCGGTATACACGGATGCTTGTGGGAAAGGACTAGGTTGTGTCCTAATGCAGAATGAGAATGTGATTGCATATGCGTCAAGGCAGCTAAGGAAGCATGAGGTGAATTACCCTACGCATGACTTGGAGATGGCGGTTGTAGTCTTTGCATTAAAGATATGGCGGTCTTACTTGTATGGTGGGAAAGTTCAAGTGTTTACCGATCATAAGAGTTTGAAGTACATCTTCACTCAACCTGAACTGAACCTGAGGCAACGCAGGTGGATGGAGTTAGTCGCTGACTACGACCTGGAGATAGCTTACCATCCGGGAAAAGCTAATCTCGTGGCTGATGCATTAAGCCGGAGAAGGGCTAGTGTATCATCTGCTAAGGACGTGGAAGGAGTGGTGAATCTCCTAAGGACGTTAAGGCTGAACGTTCTGACTGAGGATATGGAACCGTTGGGTTTGGGAGCTGCGGATCAAGCTGACTTGCTATCAAGGATCCGGCTAGCTCAAGAAGAGGATGAGAATCTGAATAAGATGTCACAAGGTGACCAGACCGAGTATCAGACTTCAAACAATGGGACCATTATGTTGAATGGCCGAGTGTGTGTTCCTAACGTGAAAGAGCTAAAGGAAGAGATCCTAAAGGAGGCACATCAGTCTAGATTTTCTGTTCATCCAGGAATGACCAAGATGTACCGCAATCTAAAAAGGTACTATCATTGGGTCGGGATGAAATGGGACGTGGCCAAGTGGGTGACTAGTTGTCCGACGTGCCAGTTGGTTAAGGCAGAGAACCAGTTTCCGAATGGTCTGTTGCCAACATTACCAATGCCGGAATGGAAATGGGATATGATCACAATGGACTTTGTGTTGGGTTTACCAAAGACTAAGAATAAGCATGATGCGATTTGGGTCATTGTGGATCGACTGACCAAGTCTGCCCATTTCTTACCGATGAAAAAGACGGATGGAGTGGCTAAGCTGGTGGAGTTGTATATCGATGAGATCGTGAAACTTCATGGCGTGCCAGTGAGCATTGTGTCTGATCGTGATCCGAAGTTTACTTCACGATTCTGGAAAGAGTTTCAGGGAGAGTTTGGGACGAAGGTACAGATCAGTATTGCGTATCATCCGCAAACGGATGGTCAGTCTGAGAGGACCATCAGGACGTTAGAGGATATGCTGAGGGCGTGTGTACTAGACTGGGGTGGTAACTGGCATAGTCATCTACCGTTGGCTGAGTTCGCGTATAACAACAGTTATCAAGGGAGCATTGATATGTCTCCGTATGAGGCGTTGTATGGGCGGCCGTGCAGAACACCGTTGTGTTGGACCCAAGTGGGGGAGCGGAGTGAGATAGGACCCGCGATAGTCGAAGAGACTACTGAAAAGATTCGGTTTCTGAAAGTTAAGCTGAAAGAGGCTCAAGACCGACAAAAGAGTTATGCTGATAGACGCCGTAAGGACTTAGCGTTCAGTGTGGGCGATCTGGTTTATCTGAAGGCTATGACTTACAAAGGTAAAAGCCGAGCAACGTTTGATGCTAAGTTAAGTCTGAGGTACATGGGGCCGTACCGGATTCTGGAAAGGATTGGGGGCAGTGGCGTATAAGTTGGACTTACCGCCGGAAATGAGTGCTTACCACATTGTGTTTCACGTGTCACAGCTGAGGAAGCACATGACCGAACGTGAGAATTTCACAGCTGAGTGCATCCGCGACCAGAAATCCTAAGTATGGTCGTGCGGGTCATGGGATGGCCGTTGTACATATGTTCTGGTATGGTTGAGGTTCGTCCGTTTCTGTAATTATGTATGTACCGTGGTACGTCTGTGGTACGTCTGCAAGGTCAAGGACCGTACCGTGGTGGGACCGAGTGTTTTTGTGGAAATTTGACTAAGTGTCGGGATGGGCCATGGGCCGTGAATATAGTCGAGCGGCTCGTGGATTTGGCCGAACGATGTGGGACATGTTCGAGCCGAACTTAAATCGTACCGGTTATGTACGACATAAAACCGAACCGAGTCGACTATAACCGGGGTGCTAGGTTTTACCGAGTATTTAAGCTGATTTTCGTGATTTGTCGCGGCCAGCCGCATTATTCTGAAGAAATATCCGAGAGAAAGCAGCTAGAGGCGATTTTGGCTGAGAGAGAGAGAATTTATGTTCGAGCGATATCCGACCGTAGTCGAAGGCGTGCGATCGTAGCCGAGAGGAATCCGACAGTGTTCGAGCGATATCCGACCGTGGCCGAGGGATATCCGAATCTGTCCGAGAGTTAGTCGAGGTAAGCTGGCTATTATCGTGAGATTTCTGTCTGATCTGATCCTGCCGAGCTTTAATCGTGTAATCTGACCGTAGGCGGGGATTGGCCGAGTCATCTGAGTTTTGTCCGAGCGGATTGTGGATTAGCCTAGAGCCTGTCGAATCCGTCCGAGAGCTTTTTGAATCCGTTCGAGCGATTTCGGTAAGTGATGGGATATCACGAGTTTTATTGAGATTCTGTCAAAAGTCTTTCGACTAATCCGTCTGATATGTGCTGTTTCCGAGGGGATTCAGATTCTGGTTCGAGGAAAAGTGAACGGATAGGAAGATATCCGAGAGGAGATTGGATCTCGCGAGTGTAGCCGTAGCGATAGCCGGGAGGACGCGGCTGTGTACGACTGGCACTGAATCTGTTCGAGTAACCACCGAACTGCATCCGACTGTAGCGTCTGCCTTTGTGTCTAAGGTGAGTGCGTGACTGTAGCTGGTAGCTAGATCCGTAGTAATGCTAGGTTATCTGGTTTTCATTGATTGCTTGTGTAAGTTAGTGTTTATGCTTAGCAAGATCAATGTGTTCTGTGATTGTGAATGGTATTGGATACCGTGGTTTATACATGATGTCTAACTAGCTCGTTTGGATAGCCGGATCGAGTCTCGTGCTTAGGTGATGTGTGATTCACGCTAGAGCCGAACCGAGTCCATAAGTCATGGTCCGCGAGTTAGGGTAGATGATCATAGAACCGTGATTCTGTGCTTGCTTGCTAAGTAATAATGTGAATTGTTTAACTAATGTATGATTGCGTTTCTGTTATTGGCTGGTGGTACGGGATGACCGTACTTACTAAGCATTTGTGATAATGCTTATGCCTCTCTTATGTGTGGAGTGTGCAGGTAAAGAAGTTATCCGGGACGTTTAGTCTTGAGGGCGGACTTGAAGGCAGTGAAGAAATAGTGGATTAGAACTGGGTTTTGGGGGTTTTTATTTATCATGCGTATTCTGGATATTGGCTTTGTTTCTGTTATGACTTAGATCGAATTTGGCTAAGTTAGTTTTCTGTTTAAGAACCTTTGATATTCGTTTGGAATTTGAATAATTATGCAATAAGAATGGGCTTTTATGAATCAAATCCGTTGCTTGAGTTAAAGAAAAATCTGAAAAATATGCTAAGTATGAAATCTGGCTAGAGTTAAACTCGGGACGGCCGGCCCGGATAGGATTAACGGGTTGGGTCGCCACAGACTCCTACTTGATATCGAAGAATACCATCAAGAAGTGATGGCTGACCATGACCAGGTGGAGGATCCACATCAACACGCTGCTGCTGGCAGAGGAATCGGACAGCCTTACCATCCACAAAGGGCACCACGCATCATTGGAGCCGGTGATGCACCGAACACACACACCAATCGCTTCGGCATCACGCCTGCACCAGTGCTAAATAACTACTTCGAGATCAAGCCAGGCTTCGTCTCTATGGTCCAAAACAACAAATTTCATGGCCTGGCTATGGAAGACCCCCTGGAACACTTGGACAACTTCGACCAAGTGTGTGGCATGAATAAAATAAATGGAATATCTGAGGACAGCTTCAAGCTATGCCTTTTTCCCTTCTCTCTTGGGGACAAAGCAAGGCATTGGGAGAAGACCTTATGATATAAGACTCGGTGTGAGTCTTAAAGGCAGGCGGAAGATGGGATCTAGAGGCTGGCTTTCACGCTCTCTCTTCTAGATCAATGGATGGTGACGGTAGAACAAAGGCTTGAATCCACAAGTCTTTGAGCCGAATGGTGTCAAACAAGCTGGCTTTCACGCTCTCTCTTGTTGGACGGTTTAATGGGGAAGTGAAGGTGGATCGAAGGGCACCACAGAGGGATGAGGGATCTCTGATACTGCACAAACACTTGGCCTTGGTGAATCACACACGCAAGGGCAAGAGCGAACAAGACAAGCGGCGGCTGCGGCTAGGTCTTAGAAGAACTGCGTTATTTTATTGATGATGTAGGGTAACCAAAGATACAATGCTGCAGGGGAGCTTTATAAACAGCTCGTCAGCTAGCCCTAAGGCCGAAAACATAAAGCAAAACGACAATACATGAAAAGCTAAAAGAAACAAAACGCAAAAAGGCAAAAATACATGAAAATGGAAAGTTCTCTTAAACTAAAAAGAAAATAAAACTAAGCCTATTCTGCGTGGCCTTCTTCTGGGGCTCGAACCTTGGTCTCTTGGATGGGCTAAGAACCACTGGGACAAGTCAGATTAGTTGGACAAATTGTATAAAACGTGTATACCTGGTTTTGGCGCGCGATGTCCGGAAATGCTTCCTTGGTGGTTGTGTCTAGTCCTGGTCCGTTCCATGCTGGCTTCTTGATGATTCCATCTTCATGATGTCCAGTGAAGTCGAGCTGGTAGCAATCTTCAAGTTCCTTCCCGTGGTTAGCTCTCAAAACGTCTTCTTGCTCCATTTGCTCTCTCTCGGCTTCAAGGCTTGTTTCCGCGGTATCTTGAGG
>JAHZTW010000091.1:0-22786 GCA_020283515.1 Alliaria petiolata | reverse complement strand
ATTGCATAAAAGAATAGAGAATGATACAGGGGTTCGAAATCTGGCTCAGATGAGTTAGAATTGTCTCCCCAAAAGCTCAGGATCAATCTCTCTCCAAGTCTAAAAAACAGAAAATAATGATAAGGTATATGGCTAAACAATGCCTGAAAACTATTTATAGAGGAAGATTTTTGTCAGGGACAATCTTGTAATTCTTCAAAACTTGGGACAATTTCCTTTTTCTGATGAAAATCCGAGTGCTTGGTCGGTCTTCATTGGTGTCGATCGACACCTTGCGTGTAATTCCATTCCGACTTCATCACTTCAGCTGCTTCTACAAAATGCTTCAATAAGTTCCAGAATCTCCCATTAAGCTCCAAATGCTCTCCATCTTGTAAAGACTCTAATAAGACTCTAAAACTAACAAAAGACTCTATAAAAACACTTATATCATGGTCCAAAAATTGGTAAAAACCATGATATATCAACAACCTATATTTGCCATAAATGATGCGAATCGTCCGTGGTATGCTGAAATTGTGAACTTCCTTGCTGCTAACATTGAGCCTAAACATCTCAAGAACTATGAGAAGAAGAAGTTCATGAGAGAACATAGAAGGTACTATTGGGATGAACCTCACTTGTACAAGCATTGTTCAGACAATGTTTACCGAAGATGCATTGCAGAGAGTGAAGTTCGAGATGCGCTTTTCCATTATCATGGTTCTGAGTATGCTGGACACTTTGCTACTTTCAAGACAGTGTCCAAGGTTCTTCAAGCAGGCTTTTGGTGGCCTACTATGTTCAAGGATGCTCAACTGTTCATAACTCAATGTGATGTTTGTCAAAGGAGAGGAAAGATCAGCAAGAGACATGAGATGCCACAGAACTTCATCCTTGAAGTGGAAATTTTTGATTGCTGGGGCATTGACTTGATGGGCCCTTTCCCTTCATCTTTTGGGAAGCAGTAAATCTTGGTTGCTGTGGACTATGTCTCTAAGTGGGTGGAAGCAATTGCTTCTAAGACCAATGATGCTGCGGTGGTTCTTAAGCTGTTTCGAACCATCATTTTTCCAAGATTCGGAGTGCCTCGGATTGTTATAAGTGATGGTGGTTCTCACTTTATTAACAAGGTATTCAACAAGCTGCTGAAGAAGCATGGTGTTCAACATCGTATGGCTACTCCTTATCATCCCCAAACAAGTGGACAGGTTGAAGTCTCCAACAGACAGATCAAGCAAATCCTGGAGAAAACAGTGGGCAAGACAAGGAAGGATTGGGCTGCGAAATTGGATGATGCACTTTGGGCCTACATGACTGCCTACAAAACGCCACTTGGGACTACACCATTCGAGCTACTCTATGGAGTTGGAACACAAGGCACATTGAGCTATCAAGAATATGAACTTCGACTTGAAGCCTGCTGCAGAACGGCGCCTAATACAGCTCAACGAGCTCGATGAACTTTGTTATCATGCTTATGAGAACTCTAAGCTCTACAAAGAAAGGACTAAGGCATATCATGATAAGAAGATCGTCTCCAGACAATTCAAGCCAAATGATCCGGTACTTCTGTATAACTCTCGTTTGCAAGTGTTTCCTGGTAAATTGTGTTCACGTTGGTCAAGTCCTTTCACCATCAAAGAGGTCAGACCATATGGAGCAATTGTCTTGACAAATTCCAAAGGAGAAGAGTTCATTGTGAATGGACAGAGGGTGAAACATTATTAGGCTCAAGCCGAGATTCCAGAATGACACATTGTGTCTCTGGATGATGCACCAACTGCCTAAACGCATGAACAGTCAAGCTATTGACGTTAAAAGAGCGCTTGGTGGGAGACAACCCGCTGGTAAGAATTTATTTTATTTTGGTTTTGGTTTTACTTATATTATTTTGCTTTTGAGAAAATAATTGGGCACGATCAAATAGAATGTCGATCGACACCACCACGGGACGAAGGTAAGTTCTTTAAAATCCGACACTTCTCATTTTCTGCCTCATAATTTCAAACCGAGCCTTAGAACATTTTTCCCCCAAATCACAACTTTTCTATTTCTCAACGGAATTGAGTGATTGTAAGGCCTAATCCGTGCGGATTTCATCCCTGTTTCATAATTCATTGTCCATTCATTCGATCTGCCAAGGTATGTTCTTCAAATCTTCAAATTTTATTTTCGACCCTAAGATGAAAAATCTCGAATTTGACCTATTTAGCCTGATTTCTTGATTGAATCATGATTACTTAGGTTGTTTACCATGATTTTGATCATTACCCAACTGATTTTTATCCTTTAATTTGCATAAATTGAAATTTTCGGAATTTTCGAAAATTGATGATGCATGTTGCAAATTTAGGGATTTTTCTTGGGTTTTATGGCTGGAACTTGGTTGATTCGTGATATTGTGTATGTGTGTGTTAGTAATTGATGCACAATTTGGGTTTCAATTCATGATTTCGGATAGAATTGAAGTTACACGCATGGTGTCGATCGACACCACTTTGTGTCGATCGACACCTTCGACTGACAACACTTGCGTTTCATTTTGCAGACATTGGATTTTGATTTTGGTTTTGAATTTCTTTGCAGATGCCACCAAGGACTAAAAGACCACGGGAAGCTGAAGCATCCGCCTCTGGGACTGCTAATGATGAGCCAATTCCTTGTCTTCCTCCTTGGCCTAAGCGTGAAAACGCAAGGATTCAGATTGCAAGGAATTGGGAAGACCAACCAGCTAAAGAGATCGCAAAGGACGAGTGTCTTTACCGCGGTGTTAATGAGACTTGGGATGATTATGACACCTTGTTCTACAATGCGTGGCAAAGGGTGGAAATTAAACCAACTCGGTTTGCCGATGAGAAGACGATGTCAGAGTTGGGCATCAAGGATGACATCCTGCAGTTGCTGAACAGGATTGGGATGGGGACTATGGCAACAAGGCAGTACGATCTGTACCCCGATCTAATCCGCCAGTTCATCTCCACAGCTCGAGTGTACTACAGAAATGAGATAGTCCGTAACGCTTTGGAAGAGACCTTGACATTTCTCATTCGCGGAATCCGCTACCGGATTACACTTCAAGAGCTTTGTGGCATCTACAGATTTGCGAACGAGCATGCCACCGGTGTCTCCCTTCCTACGTAGCTTCGAGACAGCCAGGACTTCTGGTCATATTTTGGAAATGGGAGGTATGACTCTAAGACCTCCTCACAGACAGATATCCGCCATCCGACCCTTCGCTATCTGGTTCGCCTATTTGCTACCACGTTTCTTTGTAACCATGAGCCAAGAAAGATGCGCGTGTCTGAGTTAGTGTTGTTGTATCATGCCCTTGGATCTATCATTTACTAGGAGCCTGCGATAGAGGACGTCAACCTCGGTGCTGTCTTTGCCCATCACTGAAGACGAAGCCTTTCATTGGTACGAAGACCAAGCCGGAGACTGTAGGAAGTCTTCTCACTCCTATCTTCCAGCATTGCGGGATAGAAACTTTCAGCATTGCGGAATAGACACTTCCACTCGCGAGCTTTTATTGACATGGAGTACTTGAAGAGGACTACTTGGGTAAAGCCCGAGAAGCAATGGGTTTTGACGAGCTTGAGGGCTGAGCAGCTTCTGGTCTAGTTACCCAACAGGGACCTTACTCACATCACCAGCGATCCTGGTCGTCTTAGCTTCCAGCCCAGTCCGAACTTAGTGCGAGCCGCTCCCGTTGCCAGACGTAGAGGTGCCTCTTCCCGAGCTACAGCTTCAGCAGCAGAAGACGCACCAGCTGAGGATCACCCACGAGTTTCTAGGCGCAGCAGAGTATCCGCCACCTTGGAGCCTATTGGTCCTCATCACCTTCAAGCTGCTCCTGAGATTCCCATGGAGCAGGCTGCTTTTCAGCGATATGTGGTTCAGAGCTTTCAGGCCATTTGGAACGCCATCGCAGTTGTGTCCAACTGTGGCTGCGTTCGTCCTTCCACACCACCACGTTCTGATGACGAGGAGTGATTGCTCCATTTCTGGTTTAGTCCTTTGAGTCAGTTTTTCTTTTTCTCTTGAGTTAGCTTTTGTTTCCATTTGCTTCAGTACTTTGTTTCATAACTTGTTGCACTCATTTAGTTTATTGGATTATCTTGTGCTTTTAACCGCTTGTTTGAGTTTTTCTAACAGCTTGGATGACTCTAACAACAATCTGACTTAACAACATTCATGTTCGAGTGGTGGAACTCTGTTTACGGACACAGTGTCGATCGACACCACCTTGTGTCGATCGACACCACGCGCAGGTTCAGGTAATCCGTTTTCTCTTTGTGTTGTAATAGTTTCACACTAATTTTTCCTATCCAAACTCATTCTTAATAACACTGGGGACAATGTTGTTCAAGTTTGGGGGAGGTAGTTGCTAACATTGTGTTTTATTTTAAGAGTCAATTGAGTCAGTCAAAAATTTGTTTTATTGAGTCAAAATCAGTTGAAACTTTCAGTTTTTCTTGGAACTAACCGCAAAATGTTGACACTTGAAGAACCATTGCTATAGTAGTTGATTGCAGGTCTTACTAAGTAGAAAGCTGCAAGTTGAATCAATCTAACCGGGCGAGTTCAGATCCCCTTATAAGAACTAGGTATGCGCCGAACTTGATTCCTCTTTCAGTCGGAACAGATAGACAATTGCAGTCTCTCCTTGATTTTCCCTTGAGAAAAGAAAAGAAAAGAAAGAAAAAAAAAGAGTCTACGTCTGGGAATAGTGCAAAGAACCTCATGAGCCTGTCTCTTTACAGGGAACAATATTAGTGAGTGCTCTTGAACCCGTCTCTTCACAAGGAACACAAGTAGAGAGTAGCACTATTTCCCGAGACTTCAAAAGAATAAGAAGAGTCAATGAAAAGATCTTAGAACACCCTGAAAATGGGCAGCAATTGACTAAGGGAAGAGAAAATAGGAGAGCTGTATGAAGAATGTCTTGTTCAGGCACTAAAAGAATCTGTAAATTTATGTGGCCATACTGCTGTTAGAGTTCAAAATTTTACCAAGGAAAGGATCTGGATTCAAACTGGGAGATTGCTAAGCTTGTGGTAAGTACACTGAAACATTACCTAAGGTTGGCTCCATAGCATGTGGATTCAAGAGTGTTAATCAATTGGTGTTCTGAAGAGGTACTCAAAAGTTTCTGTTTTCAAACTTCTATTTCATTCTAAGTTTCTGTTTTGCTTGAGGGCAAGCAAAAGCTAAGTCCGGAGGAGTTGATATATCATGGTTTTTACCCCTTTTTGGACCATGATATAATTGTTTTTATAGAATCTTTTGTAAATTTTAGAGTCCTATTAAAGTCTTTACAGGATGGAGAGCATTTGGAGATTAATGGGAGATTCTTGAACTTATTGAAGCATTTTGGAGAAACAGCCGAAGTGATTAAGTCGGAATGGAATTATACGCAAGGCGTCGATCGACACCATCACATTATGTCGATCGACACCAATGAAGACCGTCCAAGCACTCGGATTTCCATCAGAAAAACGAAATTGTCCCAAGTTTGAAGAAATTACAAGTCTGCCCCTGGCAAAAATCTTCCTCTATAAATAGTTTTCAGGCATTGTTTAGCCATTCACCTTATAATTATTTTCTGTTTTTGTGACTTAGAGAGAGATTGATCCTGAGCTTTTGGGGAGACAATTCTAACTCATCTGAGCCAGATTTCGAACCCCTGTATCATTCTCTATTCTTATTTTATGCAAGTTATTTTAGTCATGATTTGTGCTTTCATCTCTATGTCTAAGTAGTTTGCTAGTTAGGTTAGGGTGATTTAGGATTGATGAAGAGTTTGTAGAATCATTAGACTTTTAGGGAAATCAATAGGATCTTCACCTTTATTTGTACTTAACTTGATTTCTGAAACTGATCACTTAGAAATCAAACCCTAGGTTATTTAATAGTTACGAGAGCATTATTAGTAACTTGAACTAATCATAGGTGAGCAAAATATCTATTCGCAAAGAGATTTGGTTTAGGTATTTTGTGAACAAATCGAACTTGTTCTTATTGCTTTCCTTAGTTGTTTAAATTCGCAAAGAGATTTGGAATTTAGGAATTTAGGCATAGATAACTTCTACAACGAGAGTTGATTGGTTTTAACTTAGATTTTCGAGTTCTAGACGTTCTTAATAAATCCCTAATAGCATAATTTTTGCATTCTCTGATTCAACCTGATAATTACCCTTGCCGAGCGCCTTAGTCTCTTGAACTTACACCGCCTTTAATCTCATTTACTTATTCGTTTAGATTGCTTAGATTACTTTATTTCGAATTTGATCTAGCATAATATGAACTTAGAAACCTTAGTGTAGCATCTACTTCCCTTGGGATTCGATATCCTTTATACTTCAACTGCATTGATGTGCACTTGCAGTGTTGATTATTTGGGTAAAACCTGAGCTCTATCAACTTTCTCTGTGGAAGATGGAAATCGTAGTATGATGTTAAGACCCTCACTAGATAAGAAGGATTATCTAAAATGGGGCTTCACCAAAAATGGTCAATACACCTCACAGATTGGTTATAAATTTCTGGAGCATATGCTTGAGCTTCAAGGTCCACAAATTCGCATCATGCCCCCCATAGAGAAAAAAACTATGGTCTGATCTTTAGAAACTTGAAGCTTCCCCCAAACTGAAACATTTTTTGTGGAAAGCTTTATCTGGAGCTCTGGCTGTGAAGGAGAGATTGCAATCGAGAAATATTCCCATTGATGCTACCTGCCGTTCCTGCGGAGATGCAACGGAAACAATCTATCATGTTCTTTTTGGCTGCCGGATTGCGAAAGCAGCATGGGATCTATCTGGCATCCCTTTGCCAACATCAGGTTTTTCCTCCACTTCTGGCTTCCTGAATATTTATCACCTGATCGCTAGTAGATCGAACAAGGAAGTCCCAGAAGGAATTAGATTGGTGTTTTCATGGATTCTTTGGCAATTGTGGAAAGCAAGAAATGCTCTTATCTTTGAAAAACGTAAATGGGAGCCTGCAAAGATTATTTCAGTTGCCCTCGATGAAACTGATATATGGCTACGGCTTAACTCCAAGGAGAACCATGAAAAAGCCACCCTGATGATAAGAAACCGCCAAGCCACATGCTGAAATGCAACATTGGCTCTTCATGGATCCTCCCAAATCATAACTGTGGAGCAGCTTGGCTGGTACGGGATCAGACATGGGTTACTATTCTCCATTGTAGGCGTGCTTTGTCCTCCATATCCAACTCAACTGAATCAGACCTAATGAGCATTCTATGGGTTATGGAGTCGATGGTAACTATGAAGAAAACAAATATCATTTTTGAATCGTCGTATGTGAATGCAAGAGAAGTACTGATGGACCCTTTTCGCTTCCCTAACTTCTGGGGAATCACGTCTTAAATCTTTAGCTATCTGCATTCCTTTGATGCGTGGAGTTTAGACCATACTGCGAAGGAGGGTAACCTGGCGGCAGAATCTATAGCGGAGAGTGTTACCAACGACCATAGGCAATCAATCTTATATTGCCCAATATGGTCCTCTTTGGCTGGGCCAATTTCTGTCCCATGAAGCTACACAGCTCTTATGATAAAGGTGGCACACGCTTTCTTGGCTTTGCATTCTTGAGTTTTCTTAGTTTGTATGCTTGGTCCTTTTCGGATCTTTGGCTTTTTTAGTTTCATAAGATGCCTACTGGTGTCATTTCTTTAAAAATATTTGTTCTCCTTCAAGTTTTAATAAGAATTCAGTGTTAAAAAAAAGAGAAGTGACGAAAATAGAAGTGCAAGGGTCATTTTTCAAGTTAGAATTATTGTTGTTATTTTCTAGACAGTCTGCATGTAGACTTGTCTTTTCTATTTAAGTTATTGTAATCTCTTTGAGAAACCTATCTATATTTTTATTCTAAAACCTTTAAGTTAGATCATCTCTTGTTGGTGTGTAATATCCACAAGAAAACCTGTTATTCCCTTTGGTGCATCATATCCGAATAAATAGCAGTGGTGCAGCCTTTGTGTTACCATTCGATCCCCATCCATTGAACCACAAAATCTTCTGGTTTCTTTGTTGCAAAGTCTATCCCGAACACTATTCAGAGTGACGATCTTAGGAGGAGTATATCAAGTAGTATCAGAGGACCACTCTGAAGTTAAGTGCTCTTCTGTTTTCCAATGTTTATCTATTCGTATTCAATAAGTGATTAAATATGTTCTGTTATGCGATCAGATCTATTATTTAAAACTGCTAGGATTGATATATCTAGTGTTTGTATGAGTCTGGGCTCGATTTGTCATGTTAAGATCTGCAAATTTTTTATGACTTTTCACCTTCCGAACAGATCCATCGCTTAGGCTGCTAGGGTTTGTAGTTATTGTGATTGTTAGCAGTTTATGATTTGTTGCACTACTTGTTAGTACTAGTTACTGGTTTTTGTGTGTTTCTGTTGCAAAAACGATGCCTAAAACTAAAGAGGAACAAACCAGCAACGACAAGAACAATAAAATGGTGGAAGCAATATGCACTCAGCTGGAGCAGCTAATTGACACTAAACTAGAAGCATTTCGACTGGAACCCTGGCTGCAAAACAGAAACAGAAGAAAAATGGCTAGGCAACATGAGCAGATTCCACATCAAGGAGTTTTCAACTCTTCAACAAAAGAAGAGTCCAGCCACACGCCAATCTATTGTTTGTTAAAAGGAAGAGCAAACTGAAAACAAAACTGAGAACTATCTTGCTTTTCTCGAAAAGCCCTTGGAAGCTAAGTGTATTCTTTCCTCTATTGAATCTGATTTTGTGCCTGAAAAACTAACCAATTTGGAACTGGTGCGTATTATTTGTTTTTCACAGGTTCAAGAAGAAGTATCAGCAAAAAAGCACAAAAGAGTTTGCCAATGATTACTGACTTGGAGCAGCCGACCAGCCTTGTGTTAAGATCAATCCCTAAACCAATTCCTAATGACCACCCAAGAAAGTACTGTAAGGAATTTGATTTGGTTAGGACATAGCCTAATTTCTTTATGTTGGTTTCTGCTCAAGAGGAAAAATATTTTGGTTTAGAAAATGTGAAAGAATTTTGTGTTTCAAAATCTATTTTTGACAAATTTATTCCAACCTTTGAAATCGTTACACATGAAAAGTTCTTTAAGCGAAAAGATTTTCTATTTGACAAATTTCGTCAATTTGATTCTGCTTTGTGAGTTTTTTTTGTTTAGCAACACATTAGAGTTGTTTAGAACTAAGGCAAAGTTTACGAAGGTTAATTTGTTTTCTAAAATATGACCAAATGTTTTCTGTGATTTTAATGAACCTTGCGAACCAAATTTTGAAGATCATGTTTTTGAACAAAGCAATTCTAAGTTTGCAAAGGATATTTCACTTTCTAGTAAGACTTTGCTTGTTTGGAACTCTATTAAAGATTTTTGGTGTTCTAATCACATTATGATTTGTGACAAAGTGATTGAAAATCATAAAAATCATTCTAAACTTGCCTTCGATAGCCTGTTTGATCATCTTGAGAAGTTGTTTGACTATTCCTATCACACATTTGATGTGATTTCTCTAGTTTATGTGAAAGCAAATGAGAAACAGGTTAAGGATTCAAAGGCAGGAATGATTCAAGTTCTTACTAATCAAGTTGATTATGGACCAAAGGAGCATGGAAAAGTAGTAAAAACTTCTTTAATGTTCAAAGATGAACCACCCAGCATTATACTTTAAGGTAACTATCTCTAATTTCAAAATTCGTTTGCCCCTTGATCACATATATAATGCTCTTGTCTTTGTCAAAAGAGCCAATTGCAGGTTTTGGAGCAGCCTTGAAGCGCATAAGAAGAATAAAAAAGAGGGAGGAAGACAAACGATTTAAGCCACCTGATCTGGACCAGGATAAACACCAAGACGTCAGTTATTTCATATTGATGAAAGAGGAGCCACCAGATGCAACATATAAGCCAACAACAAACCAAAGCCGATATAGAGGTACCTCTCTAACCCTTTCCGATTATATTTGTATTAACTTGATTTGTTCTCTTGCAGATAAAATGGATTAGAGGTCAAATCCTTTTCAAGAGAGAGGGGATGATATGATCCTGATCAGCACTAAAGACATGAAGATTGGAACTGAGCTTGAAGCTGATGGAACTAAAGGAATGAAGCTTGAACCTGATGAAAACGTGCTTGTAGCTGAGGAGGAGCTTGTAGCCGAGGAAGCAGCTCATTGTGGAGTTAAGTTTGAGCCAAAATCGAGAAGACATGATCCTAAACCTCCCTGGTTTTTGGTCCACGTTCAAAGAATATCAACAAATGGACAAGTGATTCATTTGCACTCTTTTTCCCTTACCTTTGATTTTAACCCAATGGGTTTTCCAATAGGGATTTTTAATAAGGCTTATGAATCACTTTCACATCATCCATTTGTTGATCAAGATCCTAAAATTTAACCCAAAGGAATAGCTATCAAGACAAGTGCATTTTATGCCCATTACAAGCACAAAAAGAGCACAAAACAAGTGTTTAATTTACTGGCCAAGACAGTGACGAAAATGGAAGTGCAAGGGTCATTTTTCAAGTTAGAATTATTGTTGTTATTTTCTAGACAGTCTGCGTGTAGACTTGTCTTTTCTATATAAGTTCTTGTAATCTCTTTGAGAAACATATCTATCTTTTTATTCTAAAACCTTTAAGTTAGATCATTTCTTGTTGATGTGTAATATCCACAAGAAAATATGTTTTTCCTTTTGGTGCGTCATATCCGAAGAAAGAGCAGTGGTAAATCAAAGGTCTTTCTACAACATTTGTGTGGCCATTCGATCCCCATCCTTTGAACCACAAAATCTTCTGGTTTCTTGGTTGGAAAGTCTATCCCGAACACTATTCAGCGTGACGATCTTAGGAGGAGTGTATCAGATACTCTCCATTTCGTCTCATGCTTGTCACCAACTAATCCCATCAATTAATAGCATAATCACAAAATTTAGTGGCTGCAACTCGTACCTTTTATAGCTCAGTATAGTTTTGGTAATCAAAAACGAGCTCAATCTTTTTCTCCCACTCTACATATGCATCTGGATCATTCTTCCCTTGAAATGATAAAATCTTCAACTTAATACCACCCAAGTTATCATCAGCTCGATCCCTGCCTTCTCTAGTACGTCGTGGTCTCCTATGGCTTCCTCTTGATGAATGATCATCACGGCTGTAGCAATCAACTTCAATCATTACTCCGTGCTTGCCTAGGTTGATCTTCTTCTCTCCTATTAGGAAAATTTCATGGCTGCCTCTATTGTGTCTCTGCTTGCATTTCCTCCAACCTTACAAAGATAGTATTCATTTCAATTCTCATCAATCGTTGCATCTCTCCCTGATGGGGTCGAAAAATGGAATCCAAAATGTGGAGCGCGTCTTAGGGAGTCGTCGAGCTTTAAATTTGTAAGACCCTACGATGCAAGTACACAGCGTGCGTTGTAATACTTAGGGTATCGATCCACAGGGAGGAGGTCAATAACAAAACAGAAAATCAGGACAACCAAAGACGTAAAGAATTGGGGGTTTGGGGGTTTCTGTCACGGTTTCGGTAGAAAAAAGAAAGGCAGCCACGTCTTAAATAAGGAAGGGTGTCAACCAACTCTATAACCAACGGGAAAAGAAAAAAAAGACTTAAAAACTTGTAAAAAGGAAATCGGGTGAGCAATGCAAGAAAAGTAAATAGTGAAGTGCGTAAATATCGAGTTGAAAAGTAGATGGGTAAACACGTTAGGGATCTCTTCAGGAAATCTATGGGGTTCTAACTAGAAGATAAATACACATCGGTTTAGACAAATGAGACTAGGCGATCTCCCTTAAACTGGAATCACTGGTTTTATGATCTAACTCTTTCAAGGTAGTCCGACTATGTTATGCAAAATCCGCAGGTATACGTTACCATCCTACGTCCTAAACAAACACACAATATATATCAAGTTCATAAACGCTCATGTCCCCCAGATATGCGTCATGGATATGCGTTAGCATCCCAGATATGTTCGCTCTGGGACCAGACTCTAGTTCATGACGCTAGATTCATGCAATAAGAACAAGTTTAAGCCGAAAGAAGATCATAATCTACAGTCTAAACAATCGATGCAGCCAGTTTAAGAACAGTTAATGAAATTCCCCACAGATCCCCTTAAAGAACACCCAACGAAAATAAACTACTCAGACATAGAAGAAAGATTAGAAATCGAGATTGATGAATGCATACTTGTATAAATCGATGACAAGTAGAAAGGGGTTGAAGCAGAAATCAATCTCCCTCGAAGAACAAAGGTGGAAATCGAGAGAGAGAGAGAGATTTGCGGCTACAAAGTTTGCCGAGAACCAAAGTAAAAGAAACGTGAAAAAGAACTTGTTTATGAAACCCTAGACCTCGAGTATATATAGGTCTTCAGGTCCCCTTGGGCGTCTTTTAGTTTTTGGCGTGCATAAGACGGCTGCGGTTTAAGTTGAGCTTCAAATAGGCTCGGGAATCGCCAAGTTGTCTGGCCGCACGAGCAAGGGGCCGTGGCGCGGCCACTGGTCTTCTGGCTAGGTCGTGCCGCGGCCATCTTACTCTTCTTGATTCTTGACGGACCTTCTTGCTTCCTTCATAACTTGAGATCTAAACGTGGGATTGGACTCAAACAACTTCGAGGTGAAAGACAGCTGATAAGGCTACCTTGTCTCCAAATATGAGCTTGATCTTGTTGTGGGAAGGTATACCTGATGTTGAACTTATGTCCTCGAGAACCTATCCCGGAAATGTCCATTTTGCTCAAAAATATGCGTCTTTTTCTAAGATTACTTGAAAAGAGTCTGGAACAGCCAAATACTCGAAATCTAGTGTTTATGAATTAAGACCTTAGTGAAATGCTTATTAAATCACTCACTTGTGATAGTAAAAATGGGTCAAATATGAGTGTTATCACTCCCAACAATGCTTGAATTTGTAAATTTGGAACATTGGGTTCTCCTTCTACATTGTTGTTATTGCGAATTTTTCCTTCATGAGACATGATTTGTTCAAACGAAGACATGATAAGTAGAACGTTCCGACCGCCCCTACCAGCGAGGCCCCACACCTTTCACGGGCTGTGGGCCCCCGCCCCTGTCCGACGGCCGGTGCGTTATTTTTCTCGGTGGCCCGACCGACGGATTTACTTGTCCCTGCAATCACCACGTGACTTTTTCCCGTGTTTTGGCCTCACTCACACGGTTCCGCAGAGGACTTCCCGGAAGGTCACCCATCCTAGTCCTACTCCAGCATAATCACGCTTAACTCTGAAGTTTTCTTAGGGTAAGTGACCGGAAAAGGTAAGTGCATTTTGATGACATAGGTAGGCAAATCAATTCATTTATACTTATTCAAATGGGTCGGGCCCAGGTCGTTACAATTCTCCCCCACTTAACGGGAATTCGTCCCCGAATTCTGATCCCGCTAGTGTGAACTCTAACCCCCAAACCCCAAGACAGTCTCGTGGGACAGAACCAGTTTGACTTCCCTTGGTTCTGATACCACTTGTAACGTTCCGACCGTCCCTACCAGCGAGGTCCCACACCTCTCACGGGCTGTGGGCTCTCCGCCCCTGTCCGACGGCCGGTGCGTTATTTTTTCTTGGTGGTCCGACCGACTGATTTACTTGTCTTTGCAATCACCACTTGATATTTTCCCGTGTTTTGGCCTCACTCACACGGTTCCGCAGAAGACTTCCCGGAAGGTCACCCATCCTAGTCATATTCCAGCATAAGCATGCTTAACTCGGGAGTTTTTTAGGGTAAGTGACCGGAGAAGGTAAGTGCACTTTGATGACATAGATAGTCAAATCAATTCATTTATATTTATTCAAATGGGGCGGGCCCGGATCGTTACAATAAGCCACACCTGTTTAATTGATTGGGCCGTAGGCAAACCTCCATCGTCTTCTTCTTTAGTGGCGATTTTTGCCCTGTTTTTTTCTTGCTTTTTTGGGGCGTTTTCTTTCTTCGCTACTTGCCATGGTGATGTTTTGCCCTTGGATGCACCTTTTTATTTTATATCAGATACATAGTAAGGGGAGATGGACGTGTCGCCTCGACTGAATTCTGATGGTGTAACAATATGTCCCTCAGCGATGAGAGTTTCCAAATTCGACACTTGCTCGTCCTCTACATAATCACCCACTCTAAATCTCATCAAACTCTAAATCAAATTGCAAAATTGGTTCCATTGCTAACTGTAAGAGAATTGAAGTTAGTGTACATGATAAGAAGGCATTACCCATACTTGTGTGCACTGCAATAGGTATATTTAAAAAATTATATGACATAAAACATATATTAGGTGTATGCAATTAAAATGTGTATTACACTAACATTGTTCTACCTCGGGATCGGCTTTCACTCGGAGAATACCATCGAGATGGATGAGGTTATTAGTGTGTTTATATCATGTGGGGCTTTGTGGGAAGTTTTGCATGTTGTCAAGATCCATGATCTTTCCTAGTAGCAGAGATATTGCTTTAAATGCTATAAGTTGTACTATGAGAGTGAAGCCATGGCACACAAAAGCTTCCTGTTTTAGGTTATCTATGAAGGCTGCACTTGCTTTGGGTTCTTTACGATTCGGAGGGCTTATAGATTATGTAAACGACACCCTTCCCCATGGGAACTTTAGGAAGGAATCGATATCAGCCAGCATTTCAACGCACTCCGGTCTAACCTTGATTTTCTTTTTGGCACAAAATGACTACGAGCGCCAGAGGTAGTTTCTTCCACTCAGGCGGGGCTCGCTCATTCAACTTTTTGACAACATCAATTACTTTGAGTTGCCCGTGTGAGATTCAAAGAGCTGATCTCATATTTTCCATAGGTTTAGAAGAGTTTTTTACGAGGGATTTGATTGCAGTGGAGACCGTATATGATATAAAATTCACGGAGAGAGAATTTGAGAGGCTTTCCACCAAAATCGGACTACATTTTGTGCTTTTCTTTTGTGGTTAGTTGACGAGAGAGGATGACATGAATTATATGAGCCATCATTTCAACGCACTCCGGCCTAACCTTAAGTTTCTTTTTTGGAACAAATAAAGTACATTCTTCAACTCAGGCAGTCTTGCTCATTCAATATTTTCAAAACATTAATTACTTTGAGTTTGAGTTGACCCGTGTGAGATCCGAAGAGTAGATCTCACATTTCCCATGGATTTAGATGAGCTTTTTACGAGGGATTTCCCCGTAGAGGAGACCGTATATGATATGAAATTGACAAAGAGGATAGCCTGAATTATACCAGCCAGCGTGAATTCTCCGGCCTAACTTTTAGTTTCTTTTTGGCACAAATGAATCCATCAACAAGGACTACGAGCGCCAGAAGATAGATTCTTCCACTCATGCAAGTCTCGCTCTTTTAACAATTTCACAACATCAATTACTTTGAGTTTACCCTTGTGAGATCCAAAGAGTTGATCGCACATTTGCCATTGGTCTGGACAAAAGTTTTACGAGGGATTTGGCCGAATATGATATGAAATTCACGAAAAGAGAATTTGAGAGGCCTTCCACTAAAATCGTACCACATTTTGTGTTTCTTTTTGGTGATCAGTTGATAAGAGAGGATGACAAGAATTATATCAGCCAGGATTTCAACACATTAGGGCCTTACCTTGCGTTTTTTTGGCACAAATGAATCCATCAACAAGGATTACGAGCGACATAAGTAGTTTCTTCCACTCAGACATGTCTTGCTCGTTCAACATTATCACAACATCAATTACTTTGAGTTTACCCGTGTGAGATCCAAATAGTTGATCCCACATTTTCAATGGGTTTAGACTAGTTTTTACGAGAGATTTGGGCGCAGTAAAGACCGGATATGATAGGAAATTCACGGAGAGAAAATGAGAGATCTTACACAAAAATCGGACAATATTTTATGTTTTTTTGTGATCAGTTGACGAGAGAGGATAGCGTGAATTATATCAGCCAGCATTTCTACGCACTCCAGTCTAACCTTGAGTTTTTTTTTGCCACAAATGAATCCATCAACAAGGAATACGAGAGACATAAGTAGTTTCTTCCACTCAAGCGGGTCTCGCTAATTCAACTTTTTCACAACTTCAATTATTTTGAGTTGACACGTGTGAAAACCAAAGAGTTGATCCCACATTTTCCATGGGTTTGGAGATCGGATATGATTTGCGATTCACAGAGAGAGAATTTGAGAGGCATTCCACCAAATTCGGAACACATTTTGTGTTTGTTTTTGGTGATCAGTTGAAGAGAGAGGATGGCGTGAATTAGATCACCCAGCGTTTTAACACACTCCGGCCTAATCTTGTGTTTTATTTTTGGCACAAATGATTCCATCTACAAGGACTACGAGCGCCAGAGGTAGTTTCTTTTACTTTGAGTTGGCCCGTGTGAGATCCAAAAAGTTGAACTCCACATTTCCCATGAGTTTGTAAGAGCTTTTTACGAGGAATTTAGCCACAGTGGAAACCGGATATGATATGAATTTCACGGAGAGAGAATTTGAGAGACTTTCAACCAAAATCGTCATGTTATAAGCCATCATTGATCGTCATGTTCATCATAGATCATTTATCTCATCCTAGGATCCTCTTTTGTCATTTTTTTATCTTAGTTTTTGATTAGCTTGTGTTATCTTTTGTTATCTTTTTGCTTTTGGTAATCACTTAGGTTCACAAAGAACCCTAGCTATCCTGCAATTGGCTAAGAAAGCATTTTAATTGCAAAGAGCAAAAAATCCTCTTTCATACCTGGGAGAAGGAACACATGGATATATCGTCTTGTTAGTCCTACACCACCTGGGCTAGAGGGTCTTTATCTGGTTCTTCTTTGATCAAATACAACACGTATGTACCACTGATTCTCTGATCCGATACATCTTCACGACCATCAAACTCCATACCTTAAAATTGAAAGCTTGTTTTCTGATTTGCTATTATGACCGTTCTCGATGGTTGGAGGATGTTCTCGTTGCCATGTTCATCTTATCATTAATCTTTCTTCTATGAAGATATGATTTCGTCAGATTCTGTGCATTAGTATAACGACCTCTGATTCGGGTGGACCTCTTGGTCTTCTTCAATTCTAACTCCATCTCTTAGTTGGTGCTTCTATATGTCGTAGTTTTTTTTTTTCCATACTTGAGAAAATCGATGGCGTGAGAGAACTCATAACTTATGTAATACTAAATAGGAGAAGAAACCTAAACGTTTTTTTGTGTATCATGAATGCCTGCGTTGAGAGAAGAAGCCGAGAAGGCGAAGGGAAAGAAGAAAGTGAAAGTGATGAGATGATGTGGCTCAGAAAGAATCAATGATGGTATGAGAGATGACATGGCATGTTCTGATGTTTTCATTGGTTGATCATTTTTCTGAATGTTTTTGCCTATGTGAGGCTCCCAAAAGTCTCATAATCTTTCTTTTTTATATAAAGGAGATTTATTATTAACTATGGTTTAAATAAAAAATAAACGGGAAGTATAATATGCTTTTTTCATATCAGTTTGATTGTTTTGTTTCATAAAACAATATCAAACCAAATAAGTATGGAGGATTTGCAAAAATAAATTTACTTTTTAATAATAAGCATTATTTGATTTCTTTTTAAGAGTACCACATGTCTTCTTAAAATCACACCTAAAAATGCTGATGTGGATGGTTTTAAGAATCTCATACTATTGCTTTCATTTAGTACTAGGGGTTGTCCGCGCGATGCACGGATTTGATTTTAATTTTTTAACTATATTTTTTAATATGATTTGGAGTTTAGATAAATTAATTTGAACTGTTTTTGTTGTACTATTTTAGTTGTGTTGCCTTTGTTCAATAATTTGCAATCTCGTTCGTTGGGTTGGTAACTATTCGAATGGTACACTTCTTATAATTGCAAGTAAATTACCAATAAAATCCATCATCTTCTAATTTTCTCACTAAATGGCTTACGATGTTTTGTTTTGTTTTTTTTGTTGTTAAAAACTCAAATATTTTTAATTTATTGTTAGTACTTTAGATCTTCAGGGTTAATTAATTATTAACTTATAAATATTATAATCTACCAACATAACCTGATCAATTAGTTTCTTTTCGAAAACGAAATACTATACGAATAATGATTGAAATTTTAGTTGAAACCTTAAACTTTTCAGAAACATAGAATATATTAAGAGATTTTCATTTTAGTTCTCTTGATAAGCTTATAATTGAATCAAAATATTTGAGACAGCAATGATGATCATATTTCAGAAACATGTAATTTCTGACCCTAACCCATTTTAGTAGCTGTTGATAAAGGCTTGTAGTTTATTATTTCATTTTATAAACTCTTAGGCAATTTACAACATCTATATATTGTAGTGTCGTATCCTCTTCGCTGCCTTTAACGTCTTTAATCCTTACAAGATTGTGTTTATCTTCTTCCTCTTGCTACGCTTGAATCGTTTAAATATCGTAACCCTAAGTATTCCGAAGAATCAAAGTGAACATGACATAGGCCATGTACAACCATGTTACGTCTGATACTGACAATATCTATATGATAATAATTTCATAATTAGTTATTTTCCACCAAACATGAGGCATATGAAAACCAACAGAATCCTGTTGAAAAACCAAAACCATAGCATAGAAACAAACAAAAAAATGTAAAAGTAAAATGTATGATGACCATTAATTTTGAAAAAAGTGATGTTTATGTTAACCGTTGGAACCAAATGATTTCTGAACTCAAGAAAACGATGAATGGTTTGCATATTAGCATTTTTTTCGGAGGACGATGGGTAATTTATATTGTTTTTTAGCAAGTACACAACATAATCTATAAAAATTACCAATACACACCACAATATTAAAAAAGCTAAGATAAGAGATGTTTTTTACAATTTTCTTGGAATCGCTGAGATTACAGTTACAGTTGAAATTTTGTACACATAACATTCCATCTAAGATTTAGTGGTTTTGGAATATGAACAATCAGAAGAGAAGAAATGTACTACCATAAGGATACAGAGCCCTGCATCAATCTGAAGCTGGGATCAATGATTTGCTTGACGGAGACATGTATGATTGAAGAAAGTATAGGCGCAGCACCAACTGTGCTTCCATGGCAACAAAGCAAAAAGCCTTGAAAAGCATTGAAGTAAGACTCGATAGTATCCTTAAGTGATTCAGCTTTTGAAGCCTCTCCAGTCCATAGCATTCCCACTATTTAGAGGTAAGAGAAATCATAAAATCACCAAAAGAAAATCGTTTAAAGTTTCAGCACCACCACAACTAAAAGGAACCAAAAAGAGTTGTTTTCTATAACCTATGGTGGCTTGTTTAGAGAGGTGATCAGACAACTGAAGAACATCGTTCCTGTTAACTTTCTCCTCTGTAGGAGTCGTTGTTTGATGAACAACTGGAAACAAAAAAAATTAGCATAATGTTGGACAGAAAGTGAAGAATTGAATCATCATACCTAAAATTAGCATAATGTTGGACACAAAGTGTAAGCATGTATTTTCTTAGATGATGTTCACACAATGAATATCTAACCAGTATTGCTGTACAATACCACCATCCTCTCTGGTTAACTCGGCTGCACTGCAACGTTCCTTATATCACACCACCTCAATTACTGAAAACATAGAAGGAGAGGATTTCTTTCTTTTATATCATACTGCTTACACTAATACACAAATAAAAAAACCATAATCAAGTTAGACCAGACTTAGTTCATGACCACTTTTAACATATGGAAATTCACATCTCATTTTGTGAGTTAAATTCTTAATAAGCATAAGCAAATTAAAAATATATAAAATTTAAACGCAAGACTGCAAGAGGGTCATGAATCATGATTACATAAAATTCTTGTACATGAACTAAATTAATCAATGGCATAAATGACAATGAAACGGGGGTTAGAGGGTTTTTTGGCATGCTCATGCGCAATGTCGATGATGCACCTCATGAAGTATTCTTTAGCATGGTTGTGATTGTCAGCATACGAACAATCATTAACACACCAGCCTAAAATATAAAAGATTTCAAAATGACAAATTTTGATTTGAAACTTTGATATAAAGATATATATAAGGCATATTATGAGTTTTTTTGGGGCTTACACATACATTTTTGAAGCAACTCTTCTAGTCAATCAACCATTATGCCGTCAAGAAGACTTAAAGTTTTCCGTAATTTCAAAAACTTTGCGATCTCTCCATTCCAGATTAACTCTCAGAATGTCCGTACTAATCTCCTACCATATTGATTACCAGCTCGATGACAAATTTCTTGATGTCGAGTAAAGGTTCCAAGCATTGAAGCCTCAACCAACTGGCAATATCAGAGCATAAATGTAGACTATCAACAGTCTACAACTGGTAATTTGTAAAGCATCTCTGAATCAATTACTCAAACGAAAAAAATAATAAGAATTAATTACTCTCTTTTTATGACTTATCCACATGCTACAGTGAAACCTAGCAAGAATCTTCACAGCTGAGTTGGAAGCATAACTATTGTCTTCGAATTCAACAATATCTAGAAGAGACGGAAGACATTACCAAGCATAAAGAAATTTGTGAACCACTTCATCATACAATCATGAGCAAATTAAACCACGTCATACAATGTTTACCAACACCAAACAATGAATTCACAACAATGACCTCTAGCATCTGTAGGATAAAAGTAAATTCTTATATTCATTGTTTTTCCATGGTTTCTGAAAATCAATTTCATCACTTTCATAAAAAAATCAACGAAGTTGTTATTCAATCTTTATTCAAGATCTTAGAAAAAAAATTGTGATTTGTGACTAAGTTCTAATCAAATAATCTAGATGGAATAGTGAGAGAAACATGTAAGAAATTCTATGCCAGTGACGACCTAATTCAAATATTCTGTTCCATCATCCGTAAACATTTTTAGTACTTAACATTTCCAAAAACGTCATTTATAAAATTTGGATTTTAGGTCGATATTTTTCTACTGGATCATACCTTGGGAGGTAAAATATTTTGAACATACACATCACTCCATATCCGTTGAGCTCCTTGGTAGGCAAATCTGAAAGGACGCTTCTTTGACTTGCCCCTATTCTCGCCTGTCACAGTGGAGGCCCGTCGTCATGTTTAAAGGAGACATTGATGTTACAAACCTTTTAGGAGAAATCATATAAGGTTTATTGTAGTGTCCCGACCTGGATTTCCTAACCCGCGGCCGGACCACAGTAAATTTTCGCCTTTCTAACCAATATCCTAGATGAAGTCTAGCACGTTCCTTCCATCTAACAACTTAGCCAAGACCATCCCATGGTCCTACTCAAACACGGCTTAACTAGCTACGCATCAGAACAATAATATCAAGCGTCAGCTAAACCATACCTTGGCGACATCGCATGATCCATGAACGTCCCATACCATCCAGACCTCGTCCACAACTTCAAACACGCTCCTGCTGACCCAGCCACTGTGCTGGCCAACCCACGAGCACATCTCCCCCCCCGTACTTAGTCACTTTTCTCTCGAGTCAAAAATCGCCTCTAGGTTTCTCTCGGGATAAAACTTCCTCCCTCACGCGGCCACGGGATAAAGTCTTTATATAGACCCCAAAACCCTAGCTTGACCGTCTAACCACGGTTTATCCCACACGGTTTATTTGTCTCTCGGTCTAATTTAAGTTTCTCTCGGCCAATCCGACCAACTTTCCTTTTTCACTCGGCCAAACCTCAACCGCTCGGCCAAACACGGGATAAATCATTTTCCACTAGGGATAAACCGATTTCCCTCGAGTAAAACCACGGCCCACGGCCTACCTTTGTCCCTCGACACTTGGACAACTTTTACAATATTCACTCGGTCCGACCACAGTACGGTCCTTAACCTCACAGACGCAGACACGGTACGGTCCTTGACCTCACAGACGCAGACACGGTACGGTCCTTGACCTCACAGACACAGACACGGTACGGTCCTTGACCTCACAGACGTACCACGGTACGTACATATTTACAGAAACGGACGAACTTCACTCATACTAGAACGTATATACAACGGCCATCCCATGACCCGCACGACCATACTTAGGATTTCTGGTCGCGGATGCTTCAATTCTCCCCCACTCAGTTTGGATTCGTCCTCGAATCCGGTTCTTCCTGAGGAAGTTTCTCAAACCATTTCGGGAACTTTGTACTCATCCTTGACTCTTTTTTCCAAGTCATTTGCTCGTCGCCATTACAGTCCCACAGAACTTTGATCATCTTGACCACTTTACCACGCTTAACCTTTTCTTTCCGGCCAACCACACGGATCGGTCTACCTTCCACGGTCAGATCCTCTTGCATCTCCGTAGGTGGTTCAGATATAACATTCTCACGTCCGGTCAGGTGCTTTCTCAGCTTATGACACGTGAAACACATCGCGGTACGCATTCATTCCTGGCGGTAAGTCCAACTTTTACGCCACTGTTCCAATCCTTCCAGGATCCGGTACGGTCTCATGTACCTCAGACTCAACTCAGCATCAAACGTTGCTCGGCTTTTCCCTTTACAAGTCATAGCCTTCAGATAAACCAAATCGCCCACACTGAACTCTAAGTTCTTATGGCGCTTTTCGACATAACTCTTTTGTCGGTCCTGAGCCTCTTTCAGCTTGACCATCAGAAATCGGATCTTTTCGGTAGTCGTCTCGACTCCTGCCAGTCACAATACACTCCCCCACTTGGGTTAAACATAATGGTGCTCTACGCAACCCAGCCAAAGGCAGATAACTCTCCCAGTTACCACCCTAATCGAGCACTCCTGCTCTTATATG
>JAHZTW010000090.1:27162-254312 GCA_020283515.1 Alliaria petiolata | reverse complement strand
TTTTTTTTTTTAATTCTATAATTTATCCTTTTGATTTATTTTGTTATGTTATTTTCAAAGTTGTAATGTATATTAGAACACCATAGTTTTTTTTTACGCCTTTTACTATTATTATAGTAATTTTCGCAAAATTTGAGAGGGAGTACTTATGGCATAATGGATAAGACTGTTGATTTTCATTGAGAAGATATTGGGATCGAATCCCCTTAGATGTGATTTAAAAGTATTTTGTTTGGGTTCGCATTTAATGCCAAATGAAACAAAATTTAATAGGTACTAAAATTTTAAAATTTTTTCTTAAATAAACTAAAACTCACATGAGCAAAATGTGAAAAGAATAAAAACGGTCAGAGTTCTTTCGTTTTCTTCTACAACTTGTTTAATTCCCACTAACTCATAAAGTTAAAGACTCGTATTTATAGCTTATGTTTCTTTCTTTAGTCCGGAATTTTTAAAGTTTAATAAATGAGTTTTATCTCTATACCTTATATTAATTTTGGTTAATTTCAACTTATTGAGATTTTGATCGATTTTGATACATGATTGCAATTCGATATCACTATGAAAAATATTATAAATCAATATTAGACCACACATCTAAAAAAAAATTTACGGGGATCTGCACATCCTCTCTGAGGCGTATATGAAACGATATTCATCAAACTTGTTGGATGATGCAAAAATTATGATTTGACTTTTCACTAAGAATGAATTCTTGTGATTGAAATTTGATGAATGACAAATAGTACCCCTTGTATCTATTTCATCTATGCGGACTTTTTGCCTATCCCACAAGTATGTGTACAGCTTGATAAATTGAAAGGGTTATTTTTTGAAGAAATTAAAGAAATTAAGGTGTAAAATATATTTACCATTTAACTAATTATGAATGGATTAATACTAACATGAATGTAATAAATTTAAATTTGTTATTTCACTAATCAGAAATTTGAAATTTTGACTCACATCAGAAATTCAAATTTGAAGTCTAAATTTACATATAAAATATTTAAAACTATCAATGGTATCTGCTTCTCATTTAATGTGTAGAAAATTGCAGAAAAAAGCGAATATCACATATTTTTAGAAAGAATAGCCAAGAAGTATCCATGGTCTAATGGTTAAAATGATTGACTTTTAATGAGAAGATTGTGGGTTCGAGTCTTGGTGGATGCAAAACAAATTTTTAAAAATTAAATAAAAAAGGACAGGTGGCAGGCTCTTGTGTGATGACGTGGCACTCCCAGGAGAGTTCCCTTCTACTTTTATATAGTAGATTATAAATCCCCAAACCGACAAGTTGTTCGGGTGCAAAAATAAGATCAAGAAAACCGTCAAGAGTTCTGAGAGTTTGAATAATTTTCTATTTATTAACACATGAATATGGAGATGCAACTATGAACATGAGCATAAAGATTTATTTTGGTTTCTTCAGGCTACATTCTTTATTGTTTCTGTTACATTGGACAAGAAGAAGCAGAGAGTACAATAAAGTTACATTGTGCATCATCAGAAAACTAATAGCTAACACTGATCAAAGTGGCAACACTTACTAAATGGCTCACAAGAACGAAGCTTCAGAACGTGATGACTTGTTTAGGTTGCCTACCTAGCTTCCCGAGAGATTTATCGAGAGCAACAGGGAACTCGTCGAAAGGAACCAGTTCAGTTCTGTCAGAAGAAACCAACCATTGATTTAAAATGTAACCGAAGATCCGAAGATACTCTCAGGGAAATTAAGAATCTCTATATGAGGAAAAAGGACTCACTCGTATATTAGCTTCCCGTCCCGCGCAAGCTTGAGGAGATAGTCTATCATCTCTCTGCATTCTTTTACTTTACCCAAACTCAACCAATTCTGCAACCAGAAGCCTCTCAAGGCCAAATCCTACAGTACAATCAAACTTTAACAGAGTGAACCAAAGCCATAAATTCTGAACGGAGATCTAAAATTACTACTCTGTGACATACTGATGCAGGTTTGGTTTGTGCGAAACGATGTATCCAATCCATTACCTTAAATATGAAAGATGTTGTTGACACAGTGATTGGCTTCTTAGACATTCCACCATATGTTACCATGGTTCCTCCTTCCCTAAAATATTTATGTTTCCACAACATTCAGCTCAAGGGGAAGTCAAATGAAAATGCACCAAAAAGGGAAATGTTCAGTGCACCTCAGAAATTTGAGCACGAGAGAAGCAGCATTGCCACCAACACAGTTGAATCCCAGAGCTGGTTCAGGTAAGTTCCCCTTAGACCACACATACACACACATGTTAAGCGTATATATGTTGTAACCCACAGATTTATGCTATATAACTCTTAAGACTTCAATCTTACCAAAAGGCTTTTCACGTTCTTTACATTCAGTTGGCTCTCTAAAAGCACTTCATCTGCACCTAGAGCTTTCAGATTCTCTTTTGCTTCATCCGACCCAGCCCTAAAACCAGTGGCACAGGACAAGAATTCACTTAACCAGAGCCGGCTTGGATTGTTCGTAACCAAATAACTTAAAATCTGATTCATAAGATATTTCACACCTGTCACGAATAATGTTGATGCTACTGATGCCACGGAGCCGAGCTAACTGGATTACACATTGACCCACGATACTTGTTGCACCGTTCTGTACCACAGAGTCTCCTGCTTCAAAGGATTAGTTGGTTAAGGAAAAAAAAAACAAATAAAGAGCCCTTGTTACTCTAGTAGAGATGGGAGATACAGAGTTTACAAACCGGCGTTTAAGGACACAAAGTCTTCGAGCATCCTTAAAGCACTCAACGGATTAACAGTGATGGTCGCCGCATACTCCATTGGACACGTTTTGTCAATTTTGTGCCACACACTCTCCTCCTTGACAACATACGTCTGCCAAGTCCCTTATCACAGAGAGACTCACATCCAAATGTCAGATTCCTCCTACTACTCAAGATTGGTCTGAAGAGCACAGAACAGAGTTTACCTGAAGATGGTGGAGATGGAATAACCCAATCACCAGGAGAAAGACCATTGACACCGGAGCCAACTGCATATACTTCCCCAACACCTTCATAACCACCAACCGCTGGTACCGGAGGCCTCACCGGGTAAACACCTAAACAAATTTCAATTTCACAACATCAAACTCAGTATCTAAATGATCATTTATATCGAAACTCTTAGCTTTGAGATAAAAACGAGAATGGAGAAGATGAATAGGAATCATCTGTGTTTTGATTCTCATACTTGTCACAGAGATTCTCTCCTATACTGAAAGTTGCATGTATACAAGTTTCTCTCTAATCAAATAACTCCTTCATTAACTGGTATAGTATTAACAAACTAATCAAAACTGAGCTAACAAACAAACATTCAATCCCCAACATATATCGTAATCATATGAATCGAATTAGAGAGATAATGAAGAATTCAACCTTCAATTCGGTTGATATCAGAGGGATTGATCGGCGCGGCGATCATTTTAACGCACACATCGTTTTCTCTAACTTCCACCGGCGGGAGATTCACCACTCTGTTTTCGCCAAAAGAGAAAAAAAGGTAAAAATGGAGGTTACATACAGTAACCGTAGAACGGAGTCCCGATGCAATATGCGAACCTGGTGACAGAATCGGGAGAGCCGTGTTGTTCGTACACGATGGCTTTTGACGGTGGCGACATAACGGCAGAGAATGATCTAACAGAGAGCGCTGGTGTTCCGCCGCATCGTTTTAACCTGAAATTCACCGCCGACGAGAACATTAGAGCTCTGACGGTGACTGACTTCATCAACGCCATCTCTCTCCTCCGTCTCTCTCGCACACACAGCGATCTGGAAAACGACTACGTTTTAGCCAATTCTAATTCTTAAAAGTCGGGAAAAATCGCGAAAATTATCCAGAAACGACGTCGTTTTTTCCCACATTTTGACTAACCAAATTTTGGATAGGAAAAAATAGAGATAACCGAAAAACCGAGCCGAACCAAGATTAAAAGTCTAAAGTCTAAACTAAAACCAAATGAAGAAATTAATTTACAAACCGATTGGTTCTATAATCTTAAGACCTTAAAAACCAAAGTAGAGAAGAAAGAAAACTGTAACCGCAAAACCAAACCAAAATGAAATGTCTAGACCAAAACCAAATCAAAAAAAGTTATTTGTAACCGATTAGTTCTATAAGTATTATCTTAAAACCGTAGAAACCAAAAGGAAACCAGTATCAAACCACCAAAATTTTATATTTATGATTACTGTATTAAGTTACTAGTCCAGTTCGGTATTGATAAGGTAATGTCATGAATCGATACTGAAATTTGTTAAGATTACAATAAAGTTGCATATTAATGGAGTAGCAAGAAAAGGGACAAGTCGTAAACAAGATGAATGAGGAAATAGCCAACAATTTGTAACATGACCTGTAACAGTCTCATCTTGTAAGGTCGCTTTAACGTTCTTCTTTGCCAAATAATTATCTACTACTGCCCTTTTATTTTTATTTTTATTTAAAATTGCAACTATGAATAGTTTCTGTAAGTTACACTGAAACACAAAGCGCAGCAATTCTGTGAATTCTTGTCCCTTAGTTTTGTATGTTCTTTTTGTTGCATTAAGTTTAGGTTGTGTTGTTGTTACTTGTGTATATATATATCAAGAACACAAGATATTAGTTGTTATCGGCGCAGTGTGCATAATTAAATTTTATCTAGAAAAACTAAATAAATTCTAAATAGATTTTATACTGATTTATTCTAACACATGATTTTATTAATTAATCTACTATATAAAAGCACAAAGGCACTCTCCTGGTGATGTCACGTCAGCACGTGAGAGAGTGCCACCTGTCATTTTTTTATTTAATTTTTAAAAATTAATTTTATTTAACTTTTAGAAATTTGTTTTGCATCTACCAAGACTCGAACCCACAATCTTTTCATTAAAAGTCAATCATTTTAACCATTAGACCATGGATACTTCTTGGCTATTCTCTCTAAAAATATGTGATATTCGCTCTTTTTATGCAATTTTCTACACATTAAATTAGAAGCAGATACCATTGATAGTTTTAAATATTTTATATGTAAATTTAGACTTCAAATTTGAATTTCTGATGTGAGTCAAAATTCCAAATTTCTGATTAGTGAAATAACAAATTTAAATTTATTACATTCATGTTAGTATTAATCCATTCATAATTAGTTAAATGGTAAATATATTTTACACCTTAATTTCTTTAATTTCTCCAAAAAATAACCCTTTCAATTTATCAAGCTGTACACATACTTGTGGGATAGGCAAAAAGTCCGCATAGATGAAATAGATACAAGGGGTACTATTTGTCATTCATCAATTTTCAATCACAAGAATTCATTCTTAGTGAAAAGTCAAATCATAATTTTTGCATCATCCAACAAGTTTGATGAATATCGTTTCATATACGCCTCAGAGAGGATGTGCAGATCCCCGTAAATTTTTTTTTAGATGTGTGGTCTAATATTGATTTATAATATTTTTCATAGTGATATCGAATTGCAATCATGTATCAAAATCGATCAAAATCTCAATAAGTTGAAATTAACCAAAATTAATATAAGGTATAGAGATAAAACTCATTTATTAAACTTTAAAAATTCCGGACTAAAGAAAGAAACATAAGCTATAAATACGAGTCTTTAACTTTATGAGTTAGTGGGAATTAAACAAGTTGTGGAAGAAAACGAAAGAACTCTGACCGTTTTTATTCTTTTCACATTTTGCTCATGTGAGTTTTAGTTTATTTAAGAAAAAATTTTAAAATTTTAGTACCTATTAAATTTTGTTTCATTTGGCATTAAATGCGAACCAAACAAAATACTTTTAAATCACATCTAAGGGGATTCGATCCCAAAATCTTCTCAATGAAAATCAACAGTCTTATCCATTATGCCATAAGTACTCCTTCTCAAATTTTGCGAAAATTACTATAATAATAGTAAAAGGCGTAAAAAAAAACTATGGTGTTCTAATATACATTACAACTTTGAAAATAACATAACAAAATAAATCAAAAGGATAAATTATAGAATTAAAAAAAAAAAAAAACTTCAAACAAACACCACCTATAAGTTATCAAATCATTAAATTATATACAATATCTATTGTAATTAATGACAAATAAAATCTTATTCACAAAACCCAAAAAAAAAGCATTCAAGTTATATTTTTTTAAAGGATTAGTGTTTCAGCTTATCTTTTCTTACAATGAAGTCAGCTAATTTTTTTTTTTTTCATAATCGATAACATACTAACACTCATTTATTTATTAAAATCTAACTACTCATTAAATTTAATTTTAACTATATAATATATTCAAATTGCAACACATGTCGAAATCTAACCAATTCACTTACCACGTGTCGCGATCATGTTAATTACTAATTTAAACGCATCCAACTATATATGATAAAAAGATATAGACTAAACATAATTATAAACAATTTCAATTTTCACTTTCTTATTCTTTCAGATTAAATTGTGTCAACTGTTATGTATATAATAAAATGTCTATTATTACGGTATAAAAAATAATAAAATAACATATTCAACAACAAAAAAATCATTGAAAAAAATAAACAAATAACACATTCATAAATCACAAATCATCATCTACTATATAACAGATGAATGAGACTCTTTATAAGATGTCACAACAGTTTCTTCTTATTAGTCAATCATAACATTATTTTTCCACATGTATAAAATATATAAGCAGTTAATTATTATTTTTTTTAAACATCATGCAACATAAATAAAAATTAACATATGTATAATTAGCTATACATAAAAACTATGAAATTTGAATTCAACTATTTAAAAACTATTGTAAGTAGGTGAAATTCAAATTTAATTTAAAAACATACATATATATAAATCTTATATAATACATAATTATATATATATATATCATTCTATTTTTTAAGTTGTTTTATACTTATTTACAAATAAATTATGATAATTAACTTTGGTACAACTGAAAAACAATTATGATATTGAATAAATTAAAAAGTTAACTACAACATATAAATCGTAAGACACAACAAAATATTCAATAAAAATCGAGAAGATAAGAAGATGCAAAAATTCTGAATTGACTCTTCAATAAGAAACCATAGCACCTATGACTGCTTGGTCGCGACCGCTATCTACGCGACCACAAATCGAATTTTCTTATGATTTTGAATAAATTAAAAAGTTAACTCCGGCCTATAATATCATAAGATAAAACAATAAAATCAATAAAAATCGAGAAGATAACAAATTATATAAAAAATACCGAGAATAAGAAAAATGGATATAAAAATATACAAAATTTTAAAATATGAAAAATATATGGATTCAATGAAAGATATACAAAAAAAAAATCTTCAAAATAATAAATTGAAAAAAAATAAATAATATCATAATATTAAGATTTAGGCAAATGAAAATAGTATGAAAATTGAAGTATAAATAAAAATTCGTGAAATAATGTATGAAAGAGATTATATACATCATCAATAAAAAAGTAGAAGATAATATTTTTTTAAAACAATATAAAATCAATAATCAAAATATAAATATAAAACATATTTTTAGAAACTCAAATTAAAATAAAACCCGCGCGATAGGTTCTCTCCTAGTGTATATAAAACATGTAAAATCAGTGATATTGAGAAATGTAGGTTATGCTAATGTAGACACATTCGTGCTTGCAACATCTTGCTTCTTCCGGGGATCTTGATCGATCGAAGAAAAGAGGGGTCAATTTAGAAAATGGGAGAAATTAAGCGGTCGATATGTGAAGATTGATGTGACAATTTCTGCCCCCACCCCCACATTCGAACCCACAATTGGCACATGATGGATAAGATTATAACCTGTTAAGATCTTTTCTCTCTTTGTTCAATCTTCACATGGGTTATGGTCCCTACTTGTTTATGAAGTGTAACCATTCTTCTCTGTGTTTTATATCCTTCAATAATCGTGTCCACAAGGTTCCCGACAAAAAAACGTTTGAATCTATAGTAAAACCGGTCTGATATTTATCACCAAGTTTGATCGTGATCGATTGGCATGACCAGTCTGTATTTGTTGCACCGTTAAACCAGCTGTTACATATTGCTTGTTGCAAAGATTGCAAAATGACACCACCGATTACTTTGAACTAGTGTTTAAACGCATGGATTGGTGATTTAATATGAGGGATTTAAACCCGCTCTTATCCCTAGCACACATGAAAACTACGAGTCCCGGTTCAAAACTTCTTAGAATAAAAAAAAAAAAAAAAAAATTGCAAAATGACCTAATTGTATAAGGACAATGATTTTACCATTACAAGTAAAAAAATAGGTTCTCTGCGTTTAAAAATTCCTTTGTTAAAATATCCGGTTTCTGCATATGCCCGATTTTGGCGTTTTCAAGTGACAACTCACTCCTACCTATGGTCACTGACACAGATCATAAACTTTTAAAAGAACAAACCATCACTCGCACACACTTGTGTGTCCTTGAGATTTTTATTTATTTATTTCAGCTATCTACTTTCAAAGTTACAAAACAAGCAAGTTTTCTGTGCATTCTTTTTTTATAATCGGGTTTGTCTTATACCAAAACTTAGATTAATTACAATCAAACCAATAGATTAAGACAAGCCATTCGTGTCCACATATATATAAGCATTATAGAAATTGAATATTGAGCATACTCGGATTTACTTATAATCTAATTTTCAATATCTATGTGAGGAATTGGATAAATGAGTTTAAGATTAATGTGTCGTTTCTATATAACCTTTTAAAATTAATCAAAAGAAAGCCATGTGGAATCAGGAACATAAGAGGCATGGGAAGATCAAATAATCCAGTGATGGAGCTAGAAAAAGACTAATTCAATCATGAACCCTAAATATTTTTTTATCTTTTTGAATCTCTTTTTATCAAAATTCTCCCTTGTTTTATAAAAAGCCTCAGCAAAGTTAGCTTCTCAACCCAAACTCATTCCACAATTGATCTGTTTGTTTCTCCACGAGAGAGTGAAAGAAAAATCGGAAGATAATCTGTTTCTTCCTACACAAGTTAACTTGCCAGGTTTTTTTCCCCTTCGATTTCTTGCTGTTTCTCTCCCTTTCCTAGATAGTTTTCTCGGGAAAACGAAGATTTAAACATTTTTTTCTTTCTGTTCATCTTTTAGGGTTCTTGTCACGTTTTTGGCCTTTGTAGATATATAAATAATATTAATGAAGCATATATATATGATATATACATTTATATCGTCTAGTTTGATCTTAGGCTAGTGTATGTAATTTTGCATACATACATACGGCATAAAATGAATTATTTGAATGTCAGTTTTTTTTTCTGTAAAATTCACAAATCACATGGTAGTTGCGTATATTATATTATAAAATTTCTACTGAATCTTGATTTTAGTTCTCCAATCATAAATATGTAAATAGATGTTACAACTTACAGTTACCAAATTTACCATGCAAAAGTTTCCTCTTTTCATCTTTAACCAAAACTATTTTTTATCATACAAAAAGTGTTGTATCCGTTCATGTGTAATTCTTCGGTTTATCGATCAATATAATCTTCCAGATGAAAAAAAAAAAAAAAAATCATACAAAAAGTGTGATGCTATACGAGTTTATGAAAATTTAAATAAATAATGTATATAGATAGACAACAAAAATTATACGGTCGTTGTTGTCTAAACATTTTACTTGTGTGAAAATGAATAAAATGACCAAAATATTGAAAAAAACAAGACTATATGGTAATGGAACTCTAGTCACCAGGCAAGCCAAGAAATCTGCTCAGCTACTGTTTTTTGTAATAATAATGTCCAATTTCTCATAATGAAATGACTAAAACACCCTAAAAGATACATGTGTTGTGTGGTACTGAAAACTAAAAAAAGGCTTTGGAACTTTACAACTTTGTGTCGTTTTCTCCAATTTTTACCCCCCGCTTCAAAAGGAATTGTCACTCTCAATATTGCTAAATTTCCAGTTCATATCTCATTTTTATTTGGCCAATAATAAACCATAAACTCTTTGATCCCAAAAATTAATTTAATATATCAACACATAACCTGCATGCATGCATATACATACATATATATATACATTCATTGTCATGTTGGATATGTGTAGTCTATTCTTCCCAAAAGAAGACACCAAAGAGACGAGATTCTTGTTATCCATGATAACAGTTTCAAAGATTCAAACAAAATGAGTGATCGATGAATTATTTATGGTCAACATCTTGTAAAATTAGGTATTATGTTAGCTTTTATTAAAAAAACCAAAAAAAAACTGTCGAATAGTCTCTGAGATATCTTTTAAATAATTATTGCAATTTAGTTATACTAATTTTTTTTTTTGTTAATGATGAAAAGCAATTGTTTTTTTTTTTTTGTTTCTTAACGAAAAAAACGATAAGCTTTAATACGAGACTACATTTAAAGGACTTAATTTTCGAAATCTATTACGTTTGGTTCTTAATCGGAAAGAATTACGTACCAGAAAACAAAAGTTATCGAATATAATTAAGAAAACATACCTATGATATGATATGACCAATTTCCAATATCGTACTCATTTTGCAAACTTTAATTCAACGTTTCCATTACATTTCTCTTTATGATTAAACATATTCAACCATCTTTCTTGTCTACACATTTATGTATAATTCCATTATCTGCTATAACATTCGCAGATAGGGTTTTCATTTTCAGAAATCAAACCAATCACCTACTGTAAAAAGAACTTAGTAACGTGTCCGTTTTTAGAAATCCATAAAATATTATATAGCACGTATACCTATTTAAAAATTAATAAATAATTTATGTAGATATAACATCAACATTTTATTAACTATTTATATTCATATAACTTTATTTTTGGGCACAAATTTTTGTTTCGTGTGTGTAGAGCTAAAAGATGGAACCAACAGAGAAACCATCGACCAAACCATCTTCTCGGACTCTCCCAAGAGACACTCGCGGCTCTCTCGAAGTATTCAACCCATCGTCAACTGTCCCGACCCGACCCGATAACCCCGTGTTCCGCCCTGAACCACCAACGTGGCAAAACCTGAGCGATCCACGTGGCAGTCCGCAACCCCAACTCCAACCCCAACCCGAACCAGCTCCCTCAAAGCCGGTTCGGTCTGAAGAGATCTCTGTCTCAACCTCATGGATGGCTTTGAAGGATCCATCACCGGAGAAAATCTCCAAGAAGACGATCACCGCCGAGAAACCACAGGTTGCGGCGGTGGCGGCGGAGCAAAGGGCGGCTGAGTGGGGACTGGTTTTGAAGACCGATACGAAGACGGGAAAGCCACAGGGAGTGAGCGTGAGGAACTCAGGCGGTGCGGAGAGTGATCCGAACGGGAAAAAGATTTCGCAGCGAAACTCGAGCAATTCTTGCCGGAGCTCCGGCGAGATGTCGGACGGAGATGTCGCCGGCGGGAGAGGAGGGATCCCGAGGGTCTCGGAAGATCTGAAAGACGCCTTGTCCACGTTTCAACAAACGTTCGTGGTTTCGGATGCTACCAAACCCGATTACCCGATTATGTATGCTAGTGCCGGTTTCTTCAACATGACCGGTTACACTTCTAAAGAAGTCGTCGGCAGAAACTGGTAAAATTATTTTTAAAAATTTAGATCAATTTTCATTTTTCAGAAAAAAGGTTTTGTTTTCATAAGTTTTCTACAAAAATTATATGTTTTTTTATTATTAAATACCACAGTTTTAGGTTTAAGAAAGATTACTGAAACTTCATGATCGCTAAATGATTTTGGTATCTCTTATGAAATCTTTAGAAACCTAACTTTTGTGCTTTTTTCTTTAGCAAAAAAAAAAAAAACTTGTGTGCTTTTTTTTAGTATGTTTTCAAAAGTAACGATACTAGTGAAATTTAAATATGTTTTAACGATATTTTTAGGGTATTTGTTTTCTAAAAATTAAATATCTACTTTGCAGATTCGAAAAACTAAATTTTATGAGGAAAATAATTTGGGTTTTTGTTTTGTTTTATTGCAGCCGATTTTTACAGGGATCGGGGACAGATGCGGATGAGTTATCCAAGATAAGAGAGACATTAGCGGCTGGGAATAATTATTGTGGGCGTTTATTGAATTACAAGAAAGATGGGACCTCATTTTGGAATCTTCTCACGATTGCCCCCATTAAAGACGAGAGTGGCAAAGTCCTCAAATTTATTGGGTTAGTCCCTTTAATACTTAAAACACATTTATTATTTTTCATCATTTCAGCCTTTTATTTATTCATTTACGAAATTCCACCCTTTTCGATGGGACTTGAGTGTGTGGACCTGTGACTATTGTTGCTTTCCTCGCAATAATTCAAAGAGCTGTCATTGGCCGATCTGATCGTCTTCGATCCAACATCCTTTTTTTTTTTTTTTAATTTTCAGTTTTTATATATTTTTCTCTGGTTATTTTTTTGTCATCTAGAGTTTATATTAGATTTAAAAAAATGAAGATAGATGAATTAATTTTGAGTTAATAAAAAGAAAACGAATCAATTCATAATGAGATAGATGAATTGTAGAATGAATTAAGATAATGATATGTTTTTTGGAGAAAAAAAAAGGAAGATACAAATATGTTTTGTTTGTTTTTTATTTGGACCAGAATGCAAGTGGAGGTGAGCAAGCACACTGAAGGGGCCAAAGAAAAGGCTTTGAGGCCCAACGGGCTTCCAGAATCTCTGATTCGATATGATGGTATCAAACTCTTTTATTTTTTTATGTTTTCATTTAATAATTATGTTTTTTGAAAAATATTTATTAAAATTTTGTTTTTGTGACAGCCCGCCAAAAAGATTTGGCTACGAACTCAGTGACGGAGCTGGTGGAGGCGGTGAAGAGACCACGAGCCTTAAGCGAATCAACCAATAACCATCCCTTCAAGAGAAAATCCGAGGGAGATGAGCTCCCGGCGAAACCTGCTCGGAGAATGTCTGAGAACGTCGTTCCGTCGGGCCGGAGAAATTCCGGCGGCGGGAGGAGAAGCTCGATGCAGCGAATCAGCGAAATCCCCGAGAAGAAACAGACAAAATCTTCTCGACTTTCTTTCATGGGGTAAACTTAATAATAATTCAAAAATATCCGATCAGCTCTAAATTCTCACCAGATTACTCTTTTGACCCATAAACTTTTATAAAGATCAATTTAGTCCTTGGTATTGATAACCGTGACGATCTTCTGGTGTTAGGATCAAGAAGAAGAACGAATCTCTGGATGAATCTATTGGCGATGGGTTTATCGAGTATGGAGAAGAAGATGATGAGAATAGTGACAGAGACGAGAGACCAGAGAGTGTTGATGATAAAGTGAGACAAAAAGAGATGAGAAAGGGTATCGATCTCGCAACCACACTCGAACGTATCGAGAAGAATTTCGTCATCACTGATCCTAGGCTCCCCGACAATCCCATTGTAAGACACAAAAATGCTTTGAATAAAAAGAAATTATGTTTCACTTAGTTTGGTCTGAAAACGTTTCGTTTGCCTCCTCTGTTTCCAGATTTTCGCGTCTGATAGTTTCTTGGAGCTCACGGAATATAGCCGTGAAGAAATTCTTGGCAGAAATTGCAGGTATTATGAACTTCAGTTTCCTTTAGTAAAGATCCGAGAACAGATCACGTTTTCAGTTTCTTTAATGGCTCTGGACGAATGTTTTTAGGTTTCTGCAAGGTCCAGAGACTGATCTAACAACGGTAAAGAAGATTCGAGCGGCTATCGATAACCAAACCGAAGTGACGGTTCAGCTCATCAACTATACCAAGAGCGGTACTCAAATTTTCAATATCTTTTAGATCGATCAATCTGTCGCTCAATGTATAATAGAGTCTTTAATTTAGACATTGCTTTCTCTGTTTCAGGGAAGAAGTTCTGGAACATTTTCCACTTGCAACCCATGCGCGATCAGAAGGTACAATGATTTACACACTTACCTTGCGTAATACGTCACCTTCAAGTTAATTTGAACATTATTAAACATTAATAGTTTAATACATTGTACATCTCAGGGTTTTCAGTCTATGAATTTTTAACTAAAGATATTTATTCGTTGCTATGTTATTTGACAGGGAGAAGTACAATACTTTATCGGAGTCCAACTAGACGGGAGCAAGCACGTTGAGCCAGTTCGCAATGTCATTGAAGAAGTTGCAGTGAAAGAGGGAGAAGAGCTGGTCGAAACCCTGATCCTTTTAAAATCTCGATTTTCAATTGTAATCTTTTGATCAAAAACTCTTGAGAGGTTAACATATTTTATTTGTTTTCTTGGAATCTGAGCTCTTCAGGTGAAGAAGACAGCGGTAAATATCGATGAGGCTGTACGAGAGCTTCCTGATGCCAACATGGTAAGTAATTGATTGAAGATCCAGGTAATTTTAGATTAGGGTTTATGAGGATATATCTGATTGATTGTTTTGTTGTGTCTTGTTGAAGACGCCAGAGGATTTATGGGCAAACCACTCAAAGGTTGTTCATTCGAAGCCTCACAGGAAAGATTCGCCTTCATGGAAAGCTATCCAAAAGGTATTGGAGAGTGGAGAACAAATTGGCCTGAAGCATTTCAGACCGGTGAAACCTTTGGGTTCTGGTGACACAGGAAGGTTAGAAACTCCCTCTGAAATTTTCAAAACAGCTTTACAAAAACCATTTTCGTCATCAAACTTACAAATGTCCCTTATCTGTTTCATCAGTGTCCATCTAGTGGAACTCAATGGATCAGACCAGTTGTTTGCAATGAAAGCAATGGACAAGACCGTCATGCTTAACCGTAACAAAGTAACTACTGTAACCTTGCGCAACAATAAATCTCGACCTAATTTTTTTTTCATGCTTCTGTTATAAAATTAGCAATTGATAACAAATTTTGGCAGGTGCATAGAGCAAGAGCTGAGAGAGAGATCCTCGATTTGCTTGACCATCCTTTTCTTCCTGCACTCTACGCTTCATTTCAGGTCGGAAAATCTGTTTGCACGTGTGTATAGTGTCCTTAAGCCTGATCAGGTCACTGATGCATATCATGTTTCACTCTGCAGACAAAAACGCATATATGTCTTATAACAGATTACTATCCAGGAGGAGAACTCTTCATGCTCCTAGATCGACAACCTAGGAAGGTTCTCAAGGAAGACGCCGTAAGGTATAAATTTTCCTATATGGACAAAATTTCAAATTTTTTTTTCCACATAGATCATGAAATAACAGGAAACCTGAACAATTTTTTAGATTCTATGCTGCTCAAGTGGTCGTTTCACTCGAGTATCTTCACTGCCAAGGCAAGCCATTCAAACCCCTCTTTCAATAAGAAAACCCGTGATGCAAGTAATCTTGAAATCATAATAACATGCATGAGCTATATCACCTTTTTTTTGTTTCAGGAATAATTTACCGGGATTTAAAGCCGGAAAACGTATTGATCCAGGGCAACGGCGACATCTCCTTGTCAGATTTCGATCTTTCTTGCTTGACATCTTGCAGACCTCAGGTTTTCTCTCAACCTTCTTTTTCCCTTATCAGATTGCTGCTTAATTAATGTTTGATCATATATGTGTACTAATTAAGAGTTATCGATGTATCTCGCAGCTGTTGATTCCGAGTATAGATGAAAAGAAGAAGAAAAGGCAGCATAAGAGCCAACAAACTCCAATCTTCATGGCTGAACCAATGCGTGCATCAAACTCATTTGTTGGCACTGAAGAGTATATTGCTCCGGTTAGTGTGTATATATATATATATATATAAAAGCGTAATTACACCGGTTAAGCTATTTTTCTGTGTCTTAACCGGTAATTATAATGTGTAGGAAATTATATCCGGAGCAGGCCATACAAGTGCAGTGGACTGGTGGGCTCTTGGTATCCTTATGTACGAAATGTTGTACGGATACACTCCTTTTAGAGGCAAAACCAGACAGAAGACTTTCGCCAATGTTCTTCAGAAAGATCTGAAGTTCCCAGCTAGCATTCCTGTAATGGATCAATCAATCACTACTATTTATTATATCAATTAGTCTCATGTTAAATCAGAAAAAAACATGTTTAATTGTTTTTGTTATGGGTGTGCAGGCAAGTCTTCAAGTGAAACAGCTGATTTTTAGGCTGTTACAACGAGATCCGAAGAAGAGATTAGGCTGTTTCGAAGGAGCAAACGAAGTGAAGAACCATTCTTTCTTTAAAGGCATAAATTGGGCTTTGATTCGATGCACGGTAAACTTCAAATGCTCTGTTCAAATTATACTTGCGAAGGAAGAATCAGTTTTTTTGCTTTACTTGCGAAAGAAGATAAAGAATAATTTTCAGAGTTTGTTTGTTTCCATCTGCAGACTCCCCCGGAGCTCGAAACTCCGATATTTCCTGTCGAAGGTGAAAACGGAGAGAAAGTCGAAGTCGTGGATCCTGCACTGGAAGATCTGCAAACAAATGTTTTCTGAAATTCCAATCAAACGTTTCTTGTTTTCTCCCAAACGCTCTCCCAAACGCTCTCTTCAAACGCAACGCAGTTTTTTCCTTTTTTTTTTTGCTTCTTTGATCAATTTATCTATTCTATTTGTTTTCCTAAATGTCTCTTGTAATATGTGCCCATTTGTGTGGTTTTTGAAGAATATTTTTTCTGCATGATCAATAAATTAAATCATTTTTTTTTTCTTTTGTTCTTTCTTTTATATAATTACATAATGCAATGAATTTTATTTTCATAGTTTGGAGATTTGCTAAAAAGACATCTAAAAGGACTATGGAAAATGGTTGATTCCATTTGAAGGAATGGGGTAATAAACTCGTTTCCTCTAAGTTTAATTCCACTCTGGTTTGATCAATTGATATAATCTCACGTTTTAAATCTATTAGAAAACTTAACAGAGTGTGCTCGATAACTACAATAATGTGAAGAGGATTAAATCGATTTTTTTGTCTGGATTTATACCATTTGTTACAGAAACAACTAAAAAACAATATTTGGCCTTGAGAAAATTTTACTTAACCAACACAAACCGGTTTCATTGCGGGTGGGCCGAACCGGCGAGCTAAAACCAATTTTGATATCGATTTGCTCGATTTTTGTCTTCGATCCAAAAATTTCCTTCATTTTCTTGGATTCTTCTCTGCGCTTTCTTCTCCTTCGAGGGAAAGTTTCAGTCTTTCCGAATCGACCATGACTTTTCGTCGACGCTAACCGAAAATTTTCTCAATTCTTTTTCCAGTTCATCGGTTTTCTCCACTTTTCTCGGAAACCAGAGTTTCTGCTTTCCTGGAAAACTCAAGTTTTTTTCTTTTCAATGGCGTCAAGAGAAGTATCAGCGATGATCAAACAAGGGTTTATCTCTAATCCTTCTCTCTCTCCTTCAAGAACCACGACTCTGTCCAAACCCTCATCACCCAGACCTCCTCCTCCTCCTCCTCTGAACGGTTCCACTCGCCCGAGTCACTCAAACGCGACCCTTCTCGACATGATCTCCGATGAGCACAACCGCGAGAACAGGAGAGCCCAAGACGAGCCTCGGAGGACATATCACGCGCGCGTGTGCAAGATCTTGACGGACTTCAAGAACAGCGTCGAGCCTGGCGACGTGAAGCTGAGTGTGGTGGGCAGAAACGGGTACAGAGTCACCATGGATGTGCACAAGAAGGTGTTATCAGAGAAGAGCAGGTTTTTCATGGAGAAGATGAAGTCTCCCTCTCAGTCTCAGTCTCAGTCTCAGTCTCACGTGGTGGAGATTAGTGGGTGTGATGATGTAGAGGTCTATGTAGAGGCTGTGGTGTTGATGCATTGTGAGAATCTCAAAAACAAGTTGATTGGTGAAAATGTCATCAAAGTCTTGGCTTTGCTTAAGGTACATTGTCACTGATCAATGATCCTCCTCTTATTTAGTGTGAATTTGATTCTGGTGGATAGAGTTAAGGCTTTAATTTGAGCTCAAGAATGATCAGGATAGAGTAGAACCGTTTCTAGTGATACATGATAACCAATGTCTCTTTGAATCACTTGACTGTTCTTGATCCGTTTAACCGAAGGAAAGTGGAACTTCTTGGACTATTTACTCACAGAAACACTATTTCTGCTACATCTTGGCTTTGCTTAAGGTACATTGTAACTGATCAATACAAGATAGATGATAGAGTTAAGGCTTTTGATCCGTTTAACCGAAGGAAAGTGGAACTTTTTGCTTTTTGTGATGTTTTTCAATACAAGATACATGATAGAGTTAAGGCTTTAAATGTTTTATTCTTTTATAGGTTTCTTCAGCTATAACTTAGAGGCGACTCCTTGGTCAGAAGACGAGGAACAAACAGTTGTGTCTTGTATTGAAAAACTTGATCTTCCTGGTTCAACTACCGATTCGGTTCTGCAGAGAGTATCATCTTCTTCTGAGCCTTACACTTCCACAAGTATAACCAACGACATCTTCTTGAAACTCCTTACTGGTGTTCTCCAAGCCAAAGACGATAAAGCACGCCAAGAAATGAAATCTGTCATCTTTAGGTTGATTAGAGAAGAAGCTGACCGTGATGTGTCTAAAGATGCCCTCTACAGTCTGTGTCACCGATGTCTCCTCTCTCTTATCCTTTGCTTATCCGAAATCACATCCAATATGAATGATCCCGGTATTTTAGTTGGTGAAATCGCTAGAGAAGCCAGTAACTTGCTTTGGATAGTTGATATACTAATCGAAAAGAAGTTCTGTGACGGGTTTGTGCAGCTATGGGCGGAGCAGAAGGAACTAGCGAATCTCCATTCCAAGATTCCTGCCATGTACAGACATGAAATAAGCAAGATCACTGCAAAAATCTGCGTTGGAATTGGTAAAGGAAAGATCTTGGTTAAGAAGGAGACTCGGTTTTCGGTTCTGAAGACATGGTTAGAGGCTTTGTACGATGATTTTGTGTGGATGAGGAGTGCTTCGTCGAGATCAATGGACTGGAAAGTGGTGGAGGATGGACTCAGCCAGATGATACTGACATTGTCGTTGAGACAGCAACAGGTGATTCTTATGAAGTGGTTTGATCGGTTTATGAGCAAAGGAGATGAATGTCCAAACGTTGAAAGAGCATTTGAGGTTTGGTGGAGAAGAGCTTTCATAAGACAGGTCATGGTTGAGCCACCTGATGCCTCTCAGGTTCAGACTACACTTTGCTGAGATGCTGCCCACAATGGCTTTACACTTGTTGTTTTTTTGTTTGGTCAAAGGGTTTACATTTTTGTACACAGAAACATCAAACAAAGGGTTTACATTTTTGTACACAGAAACATCAAACAATGGCTTAACATTTTTGTACACAGAAACAACAACTTAAATGTTAAATGTATACAAGTGCTCTTTCTAAAGTCTTGTGAATTTAGTCAAAGTCGGATTACAGGTCTACATATTGTTACTGGAACAGAGACTTGGATCTCCATTTTTTTGACAATTATGTTAATGGTTGATTCTGCAACTGTAAACAAAGAATGAAACAGAATACAAAGTGATTCATATAGCAAATACAAGACTTTATACCAATCCTACAACGGGAAAACAGAGACTTGATTCTACAACTGTAAACTTATAATGAAAAAGAAGACAAAGTGATGCAAATACAAGACTTTATACCAATCCTACAACGGGAATACACAAAACAATTGAAAGAATAGGATTTACAAGTGATTAAACAGAGATTAAAACATCATTAGTCGTTTCTTATCTTCAAACTTTTTCTTCACAGCTTAACAAAGGGATGGTTAGAGAGTGAATGGCTTGACCACCTCTTGTGAACGTCTCTCTCCAAGCACTTGCTCAAGAAATCTTTAGCGTCTCTAGACAACCAACCCGGTACACTTGGAAGACAATCGGTGTAACCTATGAGATTGACCCAATCATGAAAGGCAAGATCACCATGTTCTCCCCAAGCTGGGTTCCCGCTCAGCATCTCCAAAACGGTACACCCAAGAGCCCAAACATCTGTTCCAAAGTCCACGAACCCGTGGCTCATAATCTCAGGAGCCACATACCTAGTCGTGCCTCTCTTGTGGCCGTATCCGTCACCGTACTCTAAGGAACCTTTCTCCATTGCTAACCCGAAATCCCCAATCTTGGTCAGATACCCGTTAGGCCTAAACCGGTGATCGGCGGGGCAGAGCAAGAGATTGTCCGGTTTGATGTCGCAATGGATGATGTTTCGGTCGTGGATGTAACTGAGACCAGACAAGATATCTCTAGCGAAAACCTTCACATCCCACTCAAGTAACACCGATGGTTCTCCCTGAGCAATACTCGAGTATCAGATTGTATTCATTCTCGTCGCGCGCCATCTCTTCGCCGTAGCAACGGACTACGAAAGGAGATTGTAAACGGAAGAGGATCCTTCCTTCGTCCATGAGGCTCGAAGCGAGTGAAAGCGCTGCCGTTTTGATGGCCCTCTCTGTTTTGTTATCCTTGCTCGTCGCTAGATAAACAGAACCGTAACCTCCTGTTCCAAGTAGTCGCGTTTTGACCCACGACGACGAAGACGAATTGCTTTCTCCTCCTCCGTCGTCGGTTAGGGCGGTGGCGGCGGAAGGATGGAGACAAATAATGGTTTCCTTTTTCATCATCTTCTTCAGAGGGGACCGTGTAATTCCTAGGGTTTTCTTCGCCATTCGCAAACGTTGTGTATACAGAGAATTGACACAGCTACTAGAATTCTTTTTCATCATCTTCTTCCTCTTCAGAGGCCGTGTAATTACTAGGGTTTTCTTATTAGCCATCGCAAAATTACTTTCGTGTAATTGTGATTAGGGTACTGGAAAACCAATATCCATGACGAGAGTAGGTTTTATAAACAGGTTGGGTTTAGTGTTTTACTCTTTGACTTAGTCAACGTGAACAATTTCCTTTTTCTAATTTGAGTCAATTAATAATGAAGTATTTAGTAAAAGATACTGTATAACGGTCAACTTAAAATATTTCCTTGTCACACACAAATCTAATGTTACCTGATTCACACGTGACGTAAATTAATCTAATGTTTCCATTTGGATCAAAATATGTAATCCGATTCACTTTCAATTTTGCTTCGAAAATCTCAAATGATTAGGATCATAAAGTTTCCGAATTATTTTTTTTTTAAATAGATTTAATACTTTATGTAATTTGATTTAGTGAGAATTATTAGTTCTATGATTTTAATGGATTTAAAAAAATTAACTAATAATATTCATTGTTATTCGTTGTATGATTTTCAAATCAACATTCAAATCCTGTGTTATTGATCTATGATTTTAAAATACAAATTCAAATCATGTGTTATTGGTTCATGATTTTAAAAGCATAGATTTGGAAAAAAAAAATTAGATTTAATACTTTAGAAGCAACGAGAATTATAAAAAAAAAAACTATAATATATAACCAGAATTATGCTGGCACACAAAAAAAAACCAGAATTATTCAGATTTCTATATGCTCACTCAAATTTGTACACTCTTTCAATTCTCTTTCAATTCTGAGGACTGAGAACTTCCAAGTTAGTCAAATTCTTTAGTTCTGTAATAAAAAAAAAAAAAAATCTGTCCTTCGAAAATGAGTCTTTTGGGAAAATTAGAAACAAAACAAAAAAGTTGAGCAAACTTGCCTTACAATTCCATTGAGCTATAAAAGCTATTACCACTTAAATCCAGAGCTTTAAGTTTTTTTAAGGTGAGTAAACTCTGGCACACGAAACAAAGAGAGACAAAACAAAAAGTAAAGTTCAACATATATGTAAACAAAGAGAGACAAAACAAAATAAATGATGTGGACATTAACACCACTCCAACTGTGCCAGAGGAGAGTAGCTGCATTGAAACTAAACCGGAGCTAAGCAAGCTTGTAGCAGAGGATCAAGTAGCTGAGCAAATGGAGCTTACAACCGAATATCAAGGTTCAAGATCAAAACCAGAGCTTACATACCAATTGATGATATTTAAACCAAGCCTATTCAAGTACGGTTCAATTTAAAGTCCAAGAAAATCAAGTCAAACCACATAAACACATAAATGGACCAACATGTGTTTATTCGACCAACCCTTTTTATTTACCTTCCTTGGAGTCTACTGAAGCTACCCTACGTCCTAAACCACCAGAAGAAGTCAACAACCGAATTCAAACATCCAAAGTCAAAGAAGAAGCAACCAAGAAGAGACTTTCCTTTCCTGGCTTTAGTCTTCTTACTTCTAAGGAAAGTCTGGCTGAAGACCATATATTTTCACCTCATCTCGACCCTACATCATTACAAGAAGATCCTAGCTGTCCTTTAATGAGTCAAGACCCCCAAGACCCGCTCCCCCTTCATGACCACGAATCAAGCCTTTCAAAAGCAAGAAATCCCCCTTTTATGTTCAACGGCTAGTCCAAAATTTTCACCACACTCTATGCTTTGTTTTTAATTCTTATTACGGTTTGATCTTTTCATTTCTGAGCATTATATAAGTTCATTGTATTCTCATTTCATATTTACCAAGAAATTTAAGAAAATCCCTTTGTTGTTTCCTGCAGAAATTCTCTTTGAAACCAACTCTTGTTCCTGCGAATTTACAAGCCTTTTGTGGAATCAATAAACTTCTAATTTTCGTGTAGAATCTATAAGTCCATGCGAGGAAGAGCCCTTGGATTATAGAGTCTAAAACCGTGTTTGTGGAATCAAGCACAACCTTGTTACTCATGATCTTCTACATCAACTCCATCTTCAAGCTTGAAAGAATTGATTCAAGTGTTCTAAGGATTAGTGGAATCTGATTCTTATATCAATAAAGGTGTGTCTACATGTAATTCATATGAAGAAAATGATCTTAGAAATGGCATAAACTAGTTTCAACATATATGTAGAGAGTTAAATTTGGTAAAGTTCTACTCTAGAGTTATATATATAAACAGACAGTCTAGTACCTCTTACTACCATGAATCACAACATCATCAAACAAAGTAGTGACTCCGTTTTTTGATAAGTCCAGACTTCGAACTTCCTCAAAGGGATGGAACAAGGAAAGATTTAGGAGAAGAGTCTTTTTTTTTTCATCTATGAAGAACGTATTACCAATGGAAATTTTGATAACCTGCCCGCTTGTACTATTGCACTTATTGCCAAGTTGCATAAGAAAATATATTCACAAAGTCGATAGCTTTTTGTGGAAAAATACTCATATTATAATGACATTCTTAAACATATTTTTTTGAGATTCTTTCACAAATGACCTATTATTTGTGGTCAAACATAAAAATGACCTCATTTTCTTCTCTCTCCAACATTTGCCATTTCCTCTCAATTCTATCCTTCACACCATCAATTATTCACAAAAATGCCATTAGTTTTATAATTTTTCTTTTTCTTCAAAATAACAAGAAAATATAAAAAGAAACAAATATCCACAAGAACTCTTATAATTTCGAAAATGCCATATTCTTCAATATTTTCAACCACCATTAACAACCAAATTCAAGCTCTAAATGCTTCAACAACCTATTTTTGAGCAGTAAATGCTCTATCTTTCACCATATAACTTTATTATCGTCCATTTCCTCTTCATAGTCATACAAAAAACTCTCTCATTTTCGTTTTTACAAATCTTGCATTCTTAAATCTTGCCATTTTTGGTGTTTCTTCCATTAAATTGAGCTAATTCATCTAGGCTTTGTTGCTAGAAGTGAAACACGAAGTTCTGAGCTCTCGACGAAGCTTATTACGAGCTCAAATAGGCAACTTTTCATCCGTTTTTCGTAATTTTTCATATCTGATTTCCGAAAGCAGACTTCGCATGAAGTCTGATAGTCAAAAGGAGGTCACTTTTGCAATTGACCAGTTTATGCTTTTGTCGGTGTAGACTTCATCTGAAGTCTGCGAATTCTCTTTTGAAAACAAAAAAAAAACCCAGAATTATTCAGATTTTCTATATGCACACTCAAACTTGTACGCTCTTTCAATTCTACGAAAAGGATTGAAAACCGAGTTTTGGTTGATGATTCAAACTGTTTTCGGTGGGATCATATTTAGGAAACTAACCAAAAAAAGTATAGAAACAATTTTTAATTGCTAAAAAATTAAGATAAACAAAGTGATTTGCTTACTCTCTTACGTTTAAACTACATTTACTAAAGTTAAAAGCTTCATTGTGATAAGTTTCTAGTTAAAGATTTTCCGTCAAACCATTGTTTTTAAGGTGTCGTTTATTATTGTATACAGTTTCTTTTAAAAACTAGGACTTTTTATATTTCTTGCTTTAGGCAGACCGGCCCAAAGTCCAAGCAGGCCAAATCTATGCTTGCGGTCCTACTTTTATATTAAAATTTCGATTTTCAGTTTGGTAGAAAGTGACTTTAGACTAATGGCAAGTGATACTCTTATCTACCTAATTCAAGGGTTCGAACCACCGATTTATAGAAAATAATTTTTTAATAAACCAAACAAGTCCAATTTTGATTTGGGCTTGCAGCCTTCACAACATCAGAGCCAAACAAATATTGGGCCCTGTGCCAAAAAATTAAAAATCAAATTTAGTTATAGATCTGAAAATTTTGGACCCTAAATTGCACAATTTTAAAAATTTCAGGACCCTAAAATACACTAAAAAAACCAATGAAAAATGATTGGACCCAGTGCAAAAGCACTGTCCGCACACCCATAGAACCGGGCCTGACTTCAGGTAGCCATCTTTAATCTTAACACAGTTCTATCTCGAAACCATCGCATGAGAGAATAAATGGGCTCGTTGAGAGTCGAGTGTGATCAGAAGACGTAGAAGAGCTCTCCATCTTTCTCACTCTTTATTCTTTTTTCTAAATTCTGTGACACCTAAAAAATTGATGAACAAGGAAGCGAGAGAAAAAATTAGGACTCAAGAGACGAAAATAGAGAGAATTGAAACTCAAGTTTTCTTTTTATGCTTGAGTGTGTTGTTTCCTTTCTTTTATTCCAGCTAGGGCAATATCTTATATAAGGTTTGATCATGTGATTTTGACGCGTCGGATATAAGTTTTCCATTTTTCAGCCGTACCATAGATTCTGCCACATGTATTTGATGACACGACGTCAAAAGTCAACCTGACCGCTTACTCTGCGAGGAACGCCTTTCAGAAAGACTTTCTGGAGGGTGAGGCACCAAAACATCAAACCATATTTTTTGAACGGTTAGTTACAGTATGATTAGTGTTAACTTTAGTATCAATCTTCAAAAAATAATTAAAAAGATTTGCAGTTAAGTTTGAAGATTTTATAAAGTATAGGGGTTATCTCACAATATTTTTTAATAAATCTCTCTCTTAAACCTAACGCCTAAAAAGTGGGAACACCAAATTCTTTTTGTTTTTAATATTAATTTAAAAACTTAAAGAAAAAAAAAATATTCCCGAAAGAAGAAGTTGTTTAGGTCTGTTGCTGGTATGGGAGGTGGCTATAAACGAATGACCCAAATTGCAACACAAAAAAAAGGGTATGTCCCGAAAGAGATAAGCCGTAACGAAAGAAAGGCTCCCACACAAAAGGAGAAGCGTGATGATACCGAGAAGGGGCCAAGTAATCAGAACATGGGTGTTTAATGTGGGTATTAAGTTGGAACTGTCAAGGTCTTGGTAATAGGTTCACAATAAGCTACCTTCGGGAGGTTCAGAGAAAATTCAAACCAGAGTTTTTATTTCTCTCTGAAACCAAGCAATGTTTTAATTTTTTAGAGCAATTTCAATTTCAATTTGGTTATGATTTGTTGTTTATGGTTGAACTGTGTGGTGCAAGCGGTGGACTTGCACTATTTTGTAATAAAACTTTTGATGTCAAGATCTTGTTCTCAAACAAACAAATTATTGACATGGAGGCAATTATAGAAGGAAAAATGAATTATTTATCGTTTATTTATGGTGATCCGTTCCAAAAACTTTGTGATCAAGTATGGGAAATATTAACAAGAATTGGATTAACAAGGAAACAAACGTTGTTTTTTTATTGAAGATTTTAATTAACTAACTCGTAATCATGAAAAACAAGGAAGTACTATCCGACATGCGTCAACCTTTGTCGCTTTTAACCCTTGTTCTAAAACTCGGTCTCGGAGACCGCATTCGCGGCGGCGAGGCGCTCAACGGCAGTAAGCCGCCTCGATTATGGTAAAATCGGCCAATAAATCGGATTTCCCAAATTTTTTTTTTTTTACATTTTATGTTAGAAATCAATAGATATTTGTTAGATCTACTATATTTGGCTATAAAAATTGATAAAACAAGAAATAAAGATGAAAAAATGCAAAAAAAAAATGGACTGCGGCGGATTTAGGGTTACATAGGTCGAATGAAGAAGGAAGAAAACGAGGGTAATTCAGTCATTTAACGTTCATTAATATCAAAAATGAGAAAAAATCAAAATCCCACCTTCAGGCGGTCAAACCCGAGACTTTTCAGTTATCAAAAGAAGCGCCAACCACTCTGCCAAATCATATTATTATGTTTTGTATGCATATTTCAATATAAATATAATAAAAAAAAAATACAAAAAGAAATCCCCGATTACTCGCCGATTTATTTTCGATTCCGATTTTTGAAAAAATCGCTAGGCCCGTACCGAGCGCCTGACTTACGCCTAACTCGTTTCCGAACAAGACTTTTAACACAATGATTAATAATTGCAGATTTTTGAATTTTTCGAATAGGGGAAACACTCTATCTTGGAAGGGGCGTAGAAATGGGCGTAATGTTCGGTGTAGATTGGATAGAGGTCTTGCAATAGAAAAATGGCATGATTTATTTCTATTTTCTTATGTAGAGTACTTACGAATGAGGCACTTGTGACAGAGTACAATAGAGTACAACGACCCTTGGATTCCAGCATCTCGCCCGAGATCAACTTTATGCAGAGGATACAATTATTACCCCATCCTAGAAGTCAATCAATTGATTGACCCTACAACATCAACGTGGAATCTACCACTATTACAACAACTAATTGTTCCGGAAGATATACTCTAGATTACTGGAATCCCAACAACAAGGGAAAACATACCAGATTTATTAAGCTGGAGTTTTACAAAATTGGGACGTTACACGGTTAAATCTGGCTACATGACTGAGCAAGAATCGTAATCGACTGGAGAGGTCCAACGCCCATATGAACCGGACATCAGTTGTTTTGCAAGGTCAGACGTGGAAGGTTAAATGCCCCCAAAATTAAAACATTTCTTGTGGCAAATATTATCGGGTTGCATCTCGGTCATGCAGCTTCTCGATAGCAGAGGTATCAATTGTGATCCTCAATGTGGAAGATGGAGAGCAGAGAAGGAAACCATTAATCATACACTTTTTGAATGTCCCCCATCTCTCCAAGTATGGGCACTATCGGCGATTCCCACACCTCAATTACGGTTTCCGACAGATGCATTATATTCTAATATGGCACATTTGTTTTGGCATCTTCCTCAGGATGCTGAAATGAATGTATACCCATGGTTACTGTGGTATATTTGAAAAGCAAGAAATGATAAGTTCTTCTCAAATATTGAACGAGATCCCCGAGAAGTACTAAAACTTGCAAAGACGGAAGCAGTGGCTTGGAAATTGGCTCATGCTGATGAGCTAATATCTACTCATCAACAACGGATAACGACATCACCGATACAGCCCGGTGATAGTTTAAGGTGCCATATAGATGGCTCTTGGAAAGGAACGGTTACCAATGCTGGTCTAGGATGGTACTGCCAAGGTATAGGCTTAGATGAGACTTTAATGGGGGCAAAGAATGTTCGACGAATTCTTTCCCCACTGCATTGCATGCTCGACGACATGAGATTAGCGGTGACATTTGTCACAGACTGTTTCGAATTGGTGAAGATGGTGTCTAAAACAGAGGAATGACCACCTTTCTCACTACACTTGGAGGAATACGAGGCAAGTAGACGGGAGTTTTCGTCCTTCTCAATCTCGCACATCCCACGCGCACAAAACACAAAGGCGAACAAGTTAGCACGGAGTGCTCGAGACTACCTTTATCGTTTAGAATATGTAAACTCGGTTCCACCGGTTTGGGTTACTGAACTGTTCTAGGAGTCGAGGCTGTTGACAAGAAACACAAATATTTAAGGAAACAAAAAAATTTCTATTATTCCAAAAACGTAACAAAAAAATATTTACAAAATCTTATTCGATATGTTCTGCGAAATTCAGAATGTGTTTTCTGTGGATTCTCTATGATCTGCGAGTTTTAGAACATATCTTATGTGGTTTCTATATGTTTTGCGATTTCGTATAATATATATTTTGCATAATGTACGTGTTCTGCGAATTCGTAAAATATACATTATGTATAATGTATATTAACTGCGAAGTTTAAAACATGTATTCTGCGGGTTTTGGAATTATGAGAAACACGATTTTCTTCATCTTTCTCCATGCCGTCTTCTTAACTATACTCTCTGTTTATGATTCTTTCAGATCTTTGCGAAAATCAATGGTCTAAATCAAAAAGTATTGGATAGATTTCACATAAATCTAGTGAGTTTATTGAATTTTGTTGTTTGCTTTACCACAAATTGATTTGTACAAATTTTATTTGGAAGAATTGATTAATACTTTTTTATTTATCATAGATAAATATGCTGAAAATTTATGTGACATGCGGTGTATGGAGATCATTTGGCAACAACGAGTGAAGATTTATTGTCGATCAAGAAAAACGTGCTAGATTATTTACTTTGGAATCGACTACTACTCTTGAAGTACTTAAGATGATGGTTTGAGAAGACTATGCCATAGAACATAGTATGGTTGATGTGAAATTCAGTTATCTACCTGGTGATTTAGTTACTAACTTAGAATCTCCGCCAGTTCTTATCGCAATCGATCGACAAGTTAGAAATTTGGTTGGGTATTTGAGAAAAAAGGATGTGAAACATAAAACCGATGAACGATATCATAAAAATTCGGACTTGCTAAAACTTTATTATCCGAAATCATCGAAATAGTAAATACGGACGAAGCCGGAAGGATAACCGATTTGGAATCAATAACAAAAAGAAAAAAAACAGAGCTTTCTATCTATCTGTGAGGAAGAAGAAACTAATCAACATTGAGATTATGAGATAAATCGATTTTTGGATCAAATTATGTGTTATAATTATATAAAGCCACGATACTCCAAAAAAAAATTATTTATTTCTAATTTTCCCAAAATATAAAATACAAAGATTTGCGGTTTGATTTGAAACTTTTATAAAGTATTAAGGTTATTTCACAATACTTTTTCAGTAAATATCTCTCTTAAAACCTAATGCCTAAAAAACAAAAGTGGGGACCCAAATTGTTTCCGCCCACTGAGGAGCGAAGATCGTTTGAAGCTCGGATCCTTCCTATGAAGACAGTCACCGGAGGAGTCATTGCCGCAGAACCCATCTCCCTCCCAAAGGCAGCCAAGATTCTCTCCCGTTTCGTCTCCTCAGAGAACGGCGCGTCGCAAGACGTCGGCGCGTACCTCCGACGCGCCTCCGCTGCCCTTAGCGAGCTGAAGAGCATCCACGCCGAGCTTAAAGTCATGGAAGTGGAAATTGAAAACGAAAACGAGAGGAGAAAGGAGAGAAGGAAGAAGCGGAAGAGTGACAGAGATATGCATTCCGAGGAGAAGAAGAGTAGATCATAGTTGAAAGTTTGTTACTTTTGCCATCTTAGTTAGAGATTTGGAGAAAATTTGGTGTTGGGGTTTAGGAAAATCTTGCGAATGTTGGTTGAGTGTATTTAAAATTGGAGAAAAGATGTTACTTTGTAACAATAAGGAGGAATCGGATTTGATTTGAAATAGGATTTCAAAATTTGAGTAAATCTGTAGGTGGAGGGAGAAGCTTCTCTGAGGCTTTTTCTCCATCCAGAACAAGCCACACTACTGTCAAAAACATTTTTTTCATTTTCAAGTCTGTTACCATTCGCTGCATAGGTATGAGCAAGTTCACTGCACAAATATGTGTTGGAATTGGTAAAGGAAACAGAGACTTGGATCTCTTTTTTTTCCCACAATTATGTTCATGGTTGATTCTGTGCAACTGTAAACTAATAATGAAATAGAACTCAAAGTGACACAAATAGCAAATAGAAGACTTTACCAATCCCACAAATCATATCAGATACGGAAAGGGAAGAACACAGAGTTGTTCAAAATAATTGAAAAGAACAGATTAAATTGACATGGACATCATCTTTTATCTTCTTATAGATCTTCTTCCCAATCCTCTTTAGGATATTCTTCATCTATTACAATTGCTCTTTGCCCTTCTTCTTCTTCTTCTTCTTCTTCTGAATACGGGTCATATTCTTCTTCTTCTTCTTCTTCTAAATATGGTTCATGTGCTTCTACATTAGCTGCAACTCCAATTTCTTCTTCTTCTTCTTCTAAATATGGGTCATATATTTCTTCTTCTTCTTCTTCTAAATATGGTTCATGTGCTTCTACATTATCTGCAACTCCAATTTCTTGTTCTTCTGAATATGGGTCATATATTTCTTCTCCTTCTTCTTCTTCTAAATATGGTTCATGTGCTGCTACATTATCTGCAACTCCAATTTCTTCTTCTTCTTCTTCTAAATATGCTTCTACATTTGCATCTCCTATTTCATTTTCTTCTTGAATTTGATTTTCTTCTTCATATCTTACTTCTTCTTCCTCATAAACAAACGGATGTTTGAGCAAGCTATCAACAGTCCACCTTTGGTCAGGGTCTCTCTGCAAGCACTTGGAGAGAAAATCCTTAGCTTCGGCAGACAAGTAATCAGGGACATGAGGAACGGCACCGCTATCACCGATGAGAGCAATCCAATCTTCCCAATCAAGCTCACCTTCCTCTCCCCAAACCATTTCCCCTGTCAACATCTCAAGAACCGTGCAACCATAAGCCCAAACATCAGCACCATAGTCCAAGACCATGTCTCCCATGAGCTCCGGGGACATAAACCGTGCTGTGCCTCTCCTATGACCCCAACCTTCACCGTACTCAACCGACCCTTTCCTCATCGCTTTCCCAAAACCAGAGATCTTAGCCGTAGAGTCAGCCGCAAGAAAGATGTTCTTGGGTTTAATGTCGCAGTGAATGATCTCCTTCTCATGGGTATACTTGAGACCAATCAAGATTTGGGTAGCGAATCTCTTCACATCCTCTTCTGGTAATCCCCTTCCTCTGTGACTTTCGAGGGCTTTCGCAAGGCATTCCCCTGGACAGTACTCAAGAATCGTGTTGTATAGTATCTTCTCGGTGTTCCTGTCCGTTGTCATCACGCTGAAGTAGTAGGAGACAACGTAGGGATTATCTTTGAGACGCAGTAAGAATTTTCTCTCGTTCCCGAGGCGTGATTTTTGTGGAAAGTCACAAGTTTTGATTACCATCTCGCTAGGAAGAGAGTTTTCTTCTCCTTCGATCGTGCTCACTGCCAAGTGAACAGATCCGTATGAGCCTTTTCCCAGGAAACGAGTCACCACCCACAACTCGCTCTCTGGAATATTATCGCCTCTGATTGATTGCTCATGGAAAGGGCTCGTCTTGGCCGACGAATCTGCATCATCTTCCTCGATCACGCGGTCTGTTTTTGGCTTCTTGTGAGGACGGTTCGAGTCGTCGGCGTCCCAACGACCAAATCGGCTACTGTTATCAGAAGAATTAGACATAGATCTCTTCATCTTACTCTCTCTCTCTCCCTCTCTCTGTCACTCTAGGTTTCGAAATCTCTCTGTTTTTCTGTTTTCTCAGATTTTTGGTAATCAAACGATGAGGCAGAGATAAAAAGAGGCGAGAGGCTGTATTTATAGTCCGTGTTTGGTTACTACTTCTGCCTCAAGTTTCCCTTTTCAATTAGGTCTGGAGAATTCAGCTGTTGGACGGTTCGGATAACGTTTCCATTTTATAAACGGCTCTGCCTCGTTTAGTTTCTAAATTTCCGTTTTTTGTTCTTTTAGTTTTAGTAATAGCGATTACTGATTTAGTGACTCTACTATATTCTACTTTAGTTATATTATTAATCGTTGTCATTAAAAAAATTATTCTTAACATAAAAGAAAAATAGTTATTAGTCTGGTTAAATCACACATGTTACTTCAATAAAAAAGTTTTTTTTTTGCAAAAAAGGGGGAATACATGCAGAAGCAGACAATGAGGAATATATGAAACACAGAGGAAACCGCCCTTCATGCAGAAGTGATGTACACAACTGAGGTTTTAGCCGGTGATTGTTGAAATCGTTTGTCTGTTATTGTTGCACATATGCTTCAAGGTTTTGAAAATGGTGTGAGTAGTATATATAGTGAGTAGGGTTGGGTTTTGCATGAAACATGAGATAGAAAATACATGTAGTAATAGTTTATGAGCAAACGAAAGTGAAGTTCTCTGATATTGACCACTTGTTGGACCATGAAATGAGTGGTGTTAAAGACAATCCAACTTTCTAAGACAGTAGACTCAAAAATGTCCTTATTAAATTGTATACGTTATTAAATGTTAGTTTAGAATAGTAGTTATATGCTGCAGAAACGCATTGGACACTAGTAAATCATAATTTATTTTAGATTTGATAAATTTATGGGCTGAAATCGAATTAGACTCTCTAGTCAAACAAGATGTTGTCTTTTTTCTAGAAAATGTCATTCGAATGTAGTCTTAAATTAATGTAAATGTGGGGGATAAAGTTGACCAGAATAGTTTGTGTGGCTAATTCTGATCAGACATGTAAATTGTATTTTCTTGTTCGCTATATATAATTCATAATCTCGTCTAAAAACAAAACATAATTTCATAATCTGTATAATTCATATACGATGTAGTAGTGTGTGTACATAATATATACATATATATTTCTTAAGAAAATACTACATATATATCATGTATTTAAATCATTGTATATATAGGCGTGTAAAGTGTAACACCCCGACCGTCCCTACCGGCGAGTCATCCATCCCTCCGTCGGGTTCGTGGGCCCCGCCCCTGTCCGACGGTCGGTGCGTTATTTTTCTCGGTGGGCCGACCGACTGATTTACTTGTCCCTGCAATCACAACGTGACCTTTTCCCGTGTTTTGGCCTCACTCACACGGTTCCGCAGAGGACTTTCCGGAAGGTCACTCATCATAATCCTACTCCAGCATAAGCACGCTTAACTCTGGAGTTCTCTCAGGGTAAGTGACCGGAAAAGTTAAGTGCACTTTGATAACATAGGTAGCCAAATCAATCCATTTAAACTTATTCAAATGGGCCGGGCCCGGGTCGTTACATAAAGAACGTTTCTTGTAAGAGTTGACTGATGCTAATGCTATGAAGCATACTATTCACTAACTACAACCTGTTCGTAATTCTAAGTGAATAATTGAATTCAAAAATTTGTTGTTTTAATTAACCGGAATCATTTTTTTATGAAAACAGTCAAAAATTCTCTTTGTGGAAAGTAAAGCGAGTAGATGATTCGAGACTGAACTCCTGACAAAGTGATTTCAGTGGCCGGACAAGCGTTGGACTTCCACAGTAGAACACACCTGAAACCATACAAATTCAGATTTTGTTCATGTAAAACATTTGAAAAAATTATACCACACAAACTTTTTATCAAAAAAATTCATCTAAAGGAAAGCCCAACAACAAAATTAACCTATTATAATATATATATTGCCCAACGAACTACTAATACTTAACTGTCTTTATAATTCTAGGTAGAAAATTCCGAAAAAATAAGGCCAGAAATTACTATGATCAAAATCATTAGAAGTTTTGAACTTCTTCCTTTTTGAATATTTCTTAAATATTTATGCAAGAAGTAGTGTTGTAAAAATACAGCCTAAAGGGTGACACATGAAGTCTAAGATTATGTAATCTTCACACATGGAACTAAACGTAGATATTTTAAATATCATATTTAATTAACAAACAAGTCATTCGAAAACATTTTGCTAGCAGTATTGAAGAATGTTTTAAGATAATGAAGAGAACCTATTACCTATGCGAGAAGTTTCATGCTTGCTTGACAATTCAGAAAAAACCTTCCTCCAGTTAGGTCTTGCGAAATGGGTTCGTATCTGAATTAGGAGAAATATTGGATATATATTTTAGAATTAAATACCGATAAATAATATAACTAAGATTAATAAAATAATTAGTGGACAACAAAGAAAAAAAGAAAAAAATGAACATACTCGGCACTCAGAGACAATGTCAACACCGTTTTTGGCATGTTGAAGTTTTTGGACCATAGCGATTAGAGCAGATCTTGCATCTCCTGCCTCGTACATACTTGTTAAGTAGTTATGCATTTCTATCACATTCTGCCAATACAATAGACTAGACTATCAGGAAATTTTCATATTATATAACATGATTAAAAATACAATTCTCAAAAATACCACATTTTCACATTTTGTGGTATCTTGGAGTGTTTCTATAATTAAAAAAACTAAGTTATTATATTTAAAAATGGATACAAACTTACGGTTTTGTCATACACAGCGACATCATCCATGACTCCTTTGAACCATTCGAAAGAAGCTTGCTCTCTTGTCACCCAATAGAAATATGCTCTTTGTGGAAACTTCCTACCTCCATTTACACTAGATCCTCCTAAGCTCTCACCTCCTACACTTCCTACACTTCCTTCATACCTTTTCCCCTACATTTTCCAAATTTAAAAAATCCACATCCCATTACTTTTCTTTATATTCTTCTTTCTTCAAGAACTCTTCACTATATATATATATGGTTATTGATTACTCACGGTTTTTGGAATACCAGGTTTGAGATTATTCAACATGTCTTTTAGGATACTGATGAATGGGGTCGCACCGATCCCTAGCCCGATCAACAAAAGGATATCGAACTTCTCATAGTTTTGTGCCGGAGCACCGTATGGTCCTTTGATGAAAATTCTTGGAAATCTGGTTGTAAAGATTTGTGGATATAAGATGAGATCATCATATTTCTTTATCACCTTATGTAAGAATATCCTCGATTTCATCGGGTATTAAAGATATTCACTTACAAGACTTGTGATTCTTCAATTAGAGGATTTGCACCTCTTGCTCTTGTTTCCATCCTAATAAGATTATTTGGACTAGGTTTCGATGTTTGAGGAGGCTCACATGTCTACAAGAAACAATAATTAATTTTTTAAACTTTAATTTTGGTTAAGACGATTATTAAGGTAAAATGCTAAGATTTGTATTCATCAATTATTATTTCCATACGTTCTAAGATTAATTATAAGATCAGATCTTAAGAATTTTTTTTTTACCTCTGCAAATCTGTTCCTAAGCTCATTGGTCCAATCTCCCAATGCTCTTATGTGAACGCTCAAATATTCATCTCCGGGCGCAGAAGTGACGGAGAATGGATGCCTGATTAAACCACAAGAAAAAAGTTACAATTAAATATTACAATGATAAAAATATAATATTTATTTTGGTAAGTTAATATAATTATTGGTTAGAATTTATTTGAAAAAAAATAGATGTTATAAGTATAACCATTCGAATTTGGAGATATCAGGGCACTTGACAAACATGTACATGCCACTTTTGTACTTGAACCCTTGAGGTTTTGTCATATAGAGCGCAAGAACATTGCCTGAATATACAATAGCCTTGGCACAAAATATATACGAGGAAAGCAAACACAATCAAATTATTATAATTAATTACATTTCCTAATTTAATAATGTTTGATTAAAAATACAAAATTGTTAATTAAATTACCTTGATAATGTGGACACGATGGTTGTGTTCTTGAACTCGTGAGAAAAGCCTTTCGCTCGCGTACAAGACCATTGGTACGGCCACGTACATCCATGTCTACAATTTTTTCCACACAATAAAAATATTAGTTACAAAAAAACCGAACACATACACAAAACCGTTAAATTTAGCTAATGCAAACACTATTAAAAAAAAGCTATTCCATACGGCCAAAACAGTCGAAAATCCGTCTGGATTCGAGAATCAAGCTTTCCGAGCGATTTTTGATGAATTTTGATCGTTGGGACTATCGCATCAGGAATCAAAATTCGTCGGAAGTTCTTTGAAAATTTTTGAGGGATTCTCGAGGGAGAAAAGTGTCAACGCATTTTCGATAAACTGTTTTTCCAACAGATTTCCGAGGGATATTTCCCAACGGATTTCCAATGATATTTAAAAAAAACATATTTTTAATTAATTTTAAATAAAAATTGATATATCTTTTAAATCGAAAATGAAAACAAAAAATGAAAAATTTAAAATTAATAAATTAAAATGAAAATGAAAAATTATTAATTTATTAATTTAAAATAATCGTTAGTTTAAACTTCTATCTCCTAACATATATATTAATTTAAGTTTATATAAATCCTAACTTACCGTCTTTTGGTACCAAGGCTTCTCGATGATAAGAATGTAACCATGGATGATGAGAAGAGCATATGCAATAACCAGCAAATGATGAGCATACCAAAACGAATTAAACCCAGCAAGAACGTTAAACGGCTTAGGCAATTTCACTATGTTCCTTCTGAAGTAATGCATTGCAAGCGTGAATGAGATTCCCATGAAGACGATCATCAGAACTCCTGTCACCGAAACCGAGGTCAGCATTAAACCTAAATAGGTCGGTTGCTTGAACCCCAAGAGTTTTCCCGCGTACTCCTTGAACAAGTCGTAAGGGCAAGCGCTTAGCCTAGGGTAATTGCATAGCATGTGTACTGTCGTGTGGAGCAAGGAAATGAGCGCGATCGCCACGGCTATCATCTTGTGGAAGTTGATGTTATCGTCGAATGGGATCAGGTGGTGCAAGAAAGTCGATCTGAGGAACGTTAGGGTTCTTCGTAGAACGGGGACCAAGATCAAAGCCATGTTGAATTTAAGCATTTCGGCGGTTCCTTTCGCCGCGCAGACGCAGCGTCCGGCGATGTTATAAAGAGAGCTTTTGGTGAACTCGTTGTATTTCCAAATGAAGAGGTAGGCATTGACTGCGAGCCACAATGTGACGACCCAAATCTTCTTCCAGTGCTCCTGTATTAGATCAGCGGTTACTGAAACGTATTTGCTCGCTGGCGTTCTGTAACGTTTTGGGATCATTGCTCGTGTTAGCGTTTGCGATTTCCTCGACATCTTTTGGGCGTCAGGGTTTGCTACGATCCCTGTTAATAGCACCTCGAGTTGCGACATCTGGTCGATGTAAACTAAAGAAAGGTCAGAGTGGAAGAGGCATGCAATATCAATAAATATTTTTTTTGTTATTTTATGTTCTTGTTTTTAAATAAAGAAAATCACCATACCATCAAATATTTTGCTTTAGTTTATTTTTCTTGAAACCTAAAATTACAATCTTTTTGTTGTATGTATATTATTTTATAAAAACTAAAGGAGCTATATATTTTGTATTTTTTTAAATGAAACCAAAAACTTCATAGTAATATGTTTATGTAACCATTTCCATTAAAAACCTTTTCTTTTTTGATAAAATAAAATAAAATTAAAAACCTTTTCTTTTCTATAGCGCCTGTTTTTATCCAAATTTGGAAAGAAAAAAAAATGGTGAAGGCTAATTTTCTGGATCCAAAATTATTCAGCTTTTTGAGTTAGAAACCAGGTTTCATAATTTGTTTTTGTTATTGTTGTCATATGAATAGTTAAGAAGTTCATAATGTGTTTTTGTGATTTTTGTCATATGAATTAATAGTTAAGAAGTTCAGGTTAATTAATTGATCAAACCTTAGCTTCGAAACGATGAACCATTTCATGTCACGTTGACTCACCTTTTTTTGGAATTACTAGTTTGATATCTTCACGTGGTCATTCTATTATATATTTTTTATAGATAATCAAAATGGCATTAAGATGAAACCTCAATGTAACCGTGGTGATCGGGGTCGAGTTCTTCCATGATCAAAGAAGCATAACATGCAGCGTTCTTCTTTAGATTCGCGAGCCTGTTCGCGGATGCACTCAAGACTATGACCTCTTTAACCTCCTCTTCTGTTAGCTTCCCGTCTCCGTCCTTGTCACACCTAAACAGCAATTGTAAACCTCATTTGCTAGATATACATTCATATTGAAACCAAAAGGAAAGAAAAAAAGAACAAAGATAGTGATTACATGTCGAAGAAGATCTGGAGGCGACAATCGAGATCTTTCTTGATCATATCTTCCCAAAACAGCTTGAGTTGTTCTTTGTCGATCCCGTTTTCTGTGTTTATTTGTCTTCTCCTACCCAATGCTTCGTATACTTCTGCCGCAAACTCCAATGTATCTCCCATTCCTTATACATAATTATAACTTAAGAAACAACACTTTATTTGAATTTTGAAAAATACCCTTTCTGAAAAAAATATGTTTACGTGATGAAAAATCAAGTATTTATAGTTTTACCGATGCAAACGCCAAATTTATCCTTGGGAAGCTTTCCGTCAACGGCGAACTGATCGAACCGGTTCTCGATTGATCTCCACGAGTCCCGTTCCCGCCCCGTGACCGTCCGATCAAGAAACCGGAGACTTTGTAGTCCCCTAGCCGCGCTAGAGGTCGTCCTCTCGACTCTCTGTGGCCCTATTTTCTTTTCTATGGCTGCAGGGAGCGAGGACCCCAAGTTTCCGCTCTTCCTCGTGCTCGGGGACCCGATATTACCGCTCTTTCTCCATTTCGACACGCTCATCGACCTGATTATTGATCCCACGCCAAGATTCCTCGACACATTCTTCAAGATCCCCCCACTACCACTACTCTCGGGATTATTGCTATTGGTTATGTTTTCGGGTTGTTTCACCGAACTCTCGCCATTTGGATCTATCTCCACACTCTCTAACATCCATTTCGTGGAATCTTCGTTCCCCACTTTCCTGTTGTTTTTCATAATGGCTTATATCTTTGTATCCTCTCTCTTTTCGCCGATGATTTAATTATCAACACTCATGATATTCACTTCTACTTCTTTTTGTTGTTCTGCCTTTCATCGTACGACCGATCGATCCCTGGAGATTTTGGTTTTAATTTGGTTGATAAAGGATCATGAGAGATCTTGGTTTTCTCTCTTAGTTTGTGTGAATTCTTGCTCTCTTTTTTTTTTGGAATTTTCGTTGTCGATAATTCTACGAGAGAAGACTAAGAATAGCCTCCTCATTGTGTGTCGTTTGTAACATTGTGCATAGTCTATTTACTTGGGAAGAGAGACACATGAAGAGTTACTAAATATAGAAAGGGCTAAGGAAAGTTAAACTTTAAGGTCAATTACACAAAAGCCGCTAAGAAAAAAGAAAAAGAAAAGATCAAACGAATAAGAAAGTAGATACAATAGACGTCGAAGATTCCAAAGAAAGGCCAATGAGCATGATCTCTGTTAGCAGACTTCTCTTACTATTTTCCACAACAGATAAACATATCTTTTTATATAGAAAGGGATCTAATTCTCATTTTGCTTTAATATATTCTTAATTTTCTACAATAATATTTGTTTTTGAAGAAATACAGAGTTCGTGTATTGAAGAACTTTTTCAATGTCTATTCATAAAGACAATTACAAAGACATATAGTACCAGATGAGTATCGGGCTTTCCTAAAGTACAATAATCATGAGAATTTATATTACAATGATAAGGAAAGGGAATCAGATTGGAACACAATCGATGGGATACAATTGATATCAAATTGATTTCAATTGGTAGATTCGATTGAAATCTCAAAGCTCGAGAAACATTGAGGATGTGTCGATGCTTTCTTTCGGCTCTGCCATTTTGTTTTGGTGTGCCTACACAGAAAGTCTCATGAATGATTCCTTGTTGTTGGAAATAAACAGATAAACTTGTAAACTCAGTGCCGTTATCGCCTCTTAAACATTGAACCTTTGTCTGAAATTGCCTATCAACCATCGAAATGAAGTTTTTCAACATGGTCGGTGCTTCTATTTTGTCAGACAGAAGATGAACCCAAACACTTCGTGAAAAATCGTCAACAATCGTAAAAAAATAACGTGCTCCACAGTTAGAAACTGTTCGATAAGGACCTCATAAATCTGAGTGAATTAACTCAAAAGCTTTTGTAGTTTTATTCATACTGGATGGAAACGGAGATCGAGTTTGCTTAGCGCGCAGACAAACATCACACGCGTTATTCGAAATATCAGAAACATCAGAAACTGAAACATGCTTGAGAGAACCAACAACTTTTGCAGATGGATGCCCCATTCGGTGATGCTACAACTTGAAAGACTTGTGATTCCTAGTTTCCACCAATGCAACTAACTCCATTCTACGAAAGCGAAGAGTGCATGAATCTCTCTTAGCCGCTCCAATCACCGTCCTCGAAACACGATCTTGAACCACAAGAAATTGATCAGCCAATTGTACCACACAATGATTCTCATCCATCAGTTGTCCTACTGCTATCAAATCAGATCGCATCTCTTCAACGTAAAATACTGATTTCAAAATCAGATGAGAACCCAAAACAACTGTCCCTTCTGTGACTGAAATCTTTTCTCTACCGCCAAAACAATTAACACTGGTTCCATCCTTCTAATATCCGTGAGAAGATCAATATTCCCAGTTAAATGATGTGAAGCACCTGTATCCATTATCCAAGAAAAAATATTATTTGTACCCGATAATGTTTTCGTGCTTGTGCTTGCGCCCCCATTCAACAGATTCATCAACGTCCTCCATTGCGTATCGTTCAGACCTTGGACGCCATCTCGATCTCGCTCCGTAATGACGTAGTTGGCTTGTTCCGGGAGAGGTGTGGGTGGAGCTTGTACAGCGTTAACGTAGTTGAAGTTACGACCACGTCCCTCTGCTACAGACCCACAACCAATACCACGTCCTCGATCATGGATCGTTGGGTTCGAGTTCGTGTTCATCGAGTTTGTGTTCGTGTTCGTCGAGTTCGCGTTCAAGTCAATCGGCGCCGACATCGTTGATCAAAAAAAAAAAATTCAGAGAAATACAGAAATTTTCAGAGTAATAATCGAGAAAGGAAAAGATTCAAAGAATTTGAGAGAATTTGGTCAAAGCTCTGATACCATGAAGAAATACAGAGTTCGTGTATTGAAGAACTTTTTCAATGTCTATTCACAAAGACAATTACAAAGACATATAGTACCAGATGAGTATCGAGCTTTCCTAAAGTACAATAATCATGAGAATTTACATTAGAGTGATAAGGAAAGGGAATCAGATTGGAGCACAATCGATGGGATACAATTGATATCAAATTGATATCCCATTAGTTTTTACTCGGATGGTAAATCGGAGATCCAATTTATTAAACCAAATAGGCTATAATCGTGGCGGGGAGTGGTGGCGCCGAGCGTCTCAACGATTGTATAATCAGCTAGCCGCCCGAGTTTTAGAACAAGACCTACAACACTTGTACAATCAGACTTATAAAAAAATCATTCATATCAGATCGTCCACAACGCATTACCACACGGACGATTTATTGTGAACTAATTGAATTTTTTATTTAACATCTAAAATATAGTAAAATGGGCCTTAAAATATATAAAAATAGAATTCAACATAATACAATTTTTTTTTTATGTTTCTCAAAAATGAGCAAACAAAATCGGTGGAGATAATAATTACTTTTAGTCAAATATTTCTTTTTTATGAACTGTAAACGATAACTCATCCACATTTTTCAAGAAAAAATGTTTTGGTAGCAAAAAGTGTTTTTTTTTGTAATATATAAGTCATAAGAGCAACCCCAATGGTAACACCCTAGGGTGGTGTCTTATTGATATGTTTGCAAAATTGACTCAAAATTTGAGGTCAATTGCAAATATAACCCACCAAATTCTCCATTTCAACATTAACCACTTTCTCTCCAAACCATCCTTCTCACTTTCAATTATTTACAAAATTGCCATTAATTCAAATTAATTTCTTTAATTTTCGGAAATCCAATTTACCAAATAATCCTCATCTTTCTCACTTATTCACGAAAATGCCATCATCATCAATTCACCCAACCACCATTTTCAACCAATTTGAAGCTTTAATTGCACCAAAAACCCATTTTTGAGCTTGGATAGCTCATTGTCTCTTGCCTTATGCTTCTATTCTTCCATTTTCTCTCTATTTTCTTCCCAAAAACTCTATAATTTAGCTATTAAAAAATTAAAGCTCTTAGATCTTGCTATATCCGCTGAATTGGTCGTTCATTGCTATTGGGCTTCTTGGTGGTGGCAAGAATCGAAGATATCAGCTAGAAAAGAAGCTAAAGACGAGTGGTAAGTTAATTTTTCAGTAGAATTTCATGTTTTCCAGATTTGTGCTGCGAAAGTAGACTTCATTTGGCCTTCAAGAAGTCTACTAGTCAACGAAAAGGTTAGTTTTGCAATTGACCGCGTGAACAAAATAGACTTCTCCAGGTCAGATGAAGTCTACTCCATTTCCTTTGAGAACAAAAAAGTGGAGTAGACTTCTCGAGTAGACTTCTTTCAAAGCATGTCATTTTTGCAATTGACCAAACTTTGACTTTTTGGAGTAGACTTCTCCGAGATAGTAGACTTCTAGACGAAGTCTACTCCTAAAGTAGACTTCATACAGGTCACTTTTGCAATTGATCAAACTTTGACTTTTTGTAGTATACAGCTGGAGAAGTCTACTCGGCTTTTTTTTGGTGACGAAAAGTTGAATTAAAAAGTAGACTTCTTTTGGCCTCAGAAGAAGTCTACTTTTTAATTAATTCAATGTTTGGTCAACCCCAAAACTAACCCATAGTAGACTTCACCAGGGTTCAAGAAGTCTACTCCCAAAGTCAAACTTGGTCAATTGCAAAAATGACCTGTATGAAGTCTACTTTTAGGAGTAGACTTCTTAGAGAAGTCTACTTTTAGGAGTAGACTTCTCCGAGAAGTCTACTATCTCGGAGAAGTCTACTCCAAAAAGTCAAAGTTTGGTCAATTGCAAAAATGACCTGTATGAAGTCTACTCCGAAAGTAGACTTCTCCCGGGAAGTCTACTTTTGGAGGAGAAGTCTACTCATCTTTTGGCAATTGCAAAACTGACCTGTGAGAAGTCTATTTTTTCGAGTAGACTTCTCTGAAGAAGTCTACTTTTAATGACGAAGTCTACTATTAGTAGACTTCATTAACCGTCTTATAAGTCTACTTTTTTCATATTTTATAAAAAACGCTTTTTATCAAATATATAATGAATTTTTAAGATTTTCTTGGTCATGAGCTTGTGTTAGTAAGTGTTCTTCCCTCTATATCAGTTATATGTGTTTTTAGTTTATATGGATGGTGTAATCAGGTTTTATGTTTTACAAGCTACTTAGCTTATTAGTCGTAGACTTCTCCAAGAAGTCTACTAAGTAGACTTCTCCGGACTTCAGATGAAGTCTACTTCTTTAATTTTCTTATAAAATTCTTTAATCTGTAATTTATGAAAAATAAAAATTATTCTTTGACTCTTGAATTTGTGTTACTTATTTGTCTTTCTTATGTATGAATTTTACATGTTTGTTTAATATAGTTGAGCTTTAATTAATTTTCTTCTGTTATTAGGCATTTAACATATTAGTAGTAGACTTCTCCAAGAAGTAAGTAGACTTCTACTTAGTAGACTTCTAGAAGTCTACTTTTTCAATTCTTTTAATAAAATTCATTTATCTGTAATTTATGTTAAATAAAAATTATTTTTTAACTCTTGAGTTTGTGTTATTTATTGATATTGCTTATGTATGAGTTTTACATGTTTGTTTCTTATAGTTGAGCTTTAATTAAATTTTTTCTTTTATTAGGTATTTAGCTTATTAGTAGTAAACTTTTAATGAAGTGTAGAAGTATACTTTTTCAATTTGTTAAAATTTCCGCCCAATTTATTTAAGTTCCCCCCCCCCCCCAATTTTTTAAATAATTTCGTTTTCCCTCTGTTTTTTCTTAAGTTTACTTGAGAAAGGTGTCAAGAAAAAAGTATGGTGATAAGTGAATAAGTTGTCAAGAAAAAAGTCTGAGTAAGAAGTCTACTAATGAAGTATATTGGAGAAGTGTATTGGAAAAGCATGAGTAAGAAGTTTAAGTACTTTTGTTTCAGTTTAAGTACTTTTGTTTCAGTTTGATTGTAGAAACCTCTTTTAAGACATTAAGTACTCATTTGTCTCTATTTGTGTTTTCAAAATTGGGTTTGCTGGTGGTTTTCTTTAATCTTTTGTGATCTTAGATATTTTATTTTGATGTCTTATCTCTGAAGTTTAGTTTATCGAAAGTTCACACCTTTTATTAAAAATATGTACATGAGTTAAATTATCGAGAGAAGTCTACTCGAGAAGTCTACTCAAGAAGTCTGCTATGTAGTATAAGTCTATTCGAGAGAAGTCTACTTTAGAAGTCTACTAGAGAAGTCTAATGGCACAAGGACTTTTCATGACCAACATCGAGCTGAAAAAATCTTGATATATTTCATATTTGCAAAAACACACAACATTTAACAAACAATTTTACATAAGAAAAAGTCGTGTGATGATCTGGTAAAAGACACCACGCAAAAACACACAACATAGAGTTTAACAAAGCTCGCTGCAGGCATTTAAGGCTTCTTCGTCAATCCGGCGAAGGCTATGAACCCTGTTAAATGCAGTGCACACACTTGTCAGATATAATCTAACAAGAGAGCTTCATCAGGCGAGAGAATTTNTTAAGGCTTCTTCGTCAATCCGGCGAAGGCTATGAACCCTGTTAAATGCAGTGCACACACTTGTCAGATATAATCTAACAAGAGAGCTTCATCAGGCGAGAGAATTTTACAGAAGAGTGTATTACTTACAGCAGTGTCAAACCCAAATGATTTGCTATCACCTACACAAAACAAAAACGTCAATTTATCAGTTTCTTCACATAAATTTGAATTAAAAAGTAGACTTCTTTTGGCCTGAGAAGAAGTCTACTTTTTAATTAATTCAATGTTTGGTCAACCCCAAAACTAACCCATAGTAGACTTCTCCAGGGTTCAAGAAGTCTACTTCCAAAGTCAAATTGGTCAATTGCAAAAATGACCTGTATGAAGTCTACTTTTAGGAGTAGACTTCTACGAGAAGTCTACTATCTCGGAGAAGTCTACTCTAAAAAAGTCAAAATTTGGTCAATTGGAAAAATTACTTGTAAGAAGTCTACTCCGGCGAAGGTAGACTTCATACAGGTCATTTTTGACCTGTAAGAAGTGTGTGCACTTCATTTTTGCAACAGGGTTCATAGCCTTCGCCGGATTGACCCATAAGCTTGACAACGCCTACACAAAACAAAAACGTCAAACCCAAATGATTTGTCTATCACCTACACACAAAAAAAATCTGATATTGTACAAACTTGAAAAATGTTAAAATAGGATTTACCTCAAATATAACCGATGCTTCTCTCTGAGTTCCATCTCCTCCTATAATGTAAACCTGAACAATGGCAAAATAATCACATCAAGAACTAAACTTTTTAATACTTTTAATAATCAAAAAACTAATATTTGCAATAAAATTCAGATTTGCAACAAAATCTACCAAATTTATATAATAATAAGTTTAGATCTGCAACAATAATCCCAGATCTACAATAATAATTTCAAATCTGTAATAATAAGCTCAAAATTGTAATATGAACACAAAGCAACAAAAAGAGGAACACAAAAGCTCAGATTTGCTTACTACTACCATAACGAGCAAGTGAGAGGAGATTGAAGGTGAGATAGAGATGATATAGATGAGAATGACAGCAAGAAATGAAGGAGAAGAGATTCATGGCCAGAGAGGAGGGAGAGGAGAGAGATGCGTTATTTTAGACAGAGAGAGGCACTTTATTTTTAACAAATTAGGTTAAACTCTCTTTATATATTTAGAAAAAATTTCAAGAGAAGTCTACTCTAGAAGTCTACTCAAGAAGTATGTCGTGTGGTATAAGTCTATTCGAGAGAAGTCTACTTTGAAAGTCTACTCGAGAAGTCTGCTAGAGAAGTCTGATATGACTAATAAGTTTATTTGAGAGAAGTCTACTTTGGAAGTCTACTTGAGAAGTCTACTCGAAAAGTCTAATGTGTAATATAAGTGTACTCGAGAGAAGTCTACTTTAGAAGTCTACTCGAGAAGTCTACTTAACCGGTAAAATTGAGTTCCCGCCCTATTTGTTAAAGTTCCCGCCCAATTTGTTAAATAATTTCGATTTCCCGCTGTATTTTATGAAGTCTACTCGAGAAGTCTACTAGAGAAGTCTACTGTGTAGTATAATTCTATTCGAGAGAAGTTTACTAGAGAAGTCTACTTATCCTAAACCCTAAATAAAATATTTTTGATTAAAAGTTATATCAAAACATTAATTTACTTAACATATTCACAAATTACAGTTAAAATAACAAAGATATCAACGCTAAATCATCAACCAAACCATAAACTATGAATTCATATATAACTTTTTCTTACCCTAACAATTACACCCTTATACCCAATACTTTAAACCTCAACCCTAACCCTTTTAAACTATATACTTATGAAACTTATAAATTGATTTAATTCATGAAATTTTATTTTATATAGATGCCAATTGTCTATGTTTAATTTTGTTCATAATAATTTTTATCAAATTATTTTTTATTATTTTTATTATTAAAATATAAGATTTAGTGATTTAGTAGACTTCTCTAGTACACTTCTCTAGATGTATTGGTTTTTAACCTAATTTGGCTATGTTGATTTAAATTGATCCATTTTTTTGAAATTTTATTTTTAATAGATGGAAATGTATATGTTTTGGTTATTTATCTAAGTTTTTTTATAAAATTAATTTTTTATAATGTTTTTTAATTAACTCTCAGGAAATTATTTGAGAGAAGTATACTCGAGAAGTCTACTCGCGAAGTCTACTCTGCAGTATAAGTCACACGAGTGAAGTCTACTTTGGAAGTCTATTCGCGAAGTCTACTCTGCAGTATAAGTCACACGAGTGAAGTCTACTTTGGAAGTCTACTCGCGAAGTCTACTAGAGAAGTCTACTGTATAGTATAATTCTATTCGAGAGAAGTCTACTCGAGAAGTGTACTCGAGAAGTCTACTTACCCTAAACCCTAAATAAAATATTTTCGATTAAAACTTATATCAAAACATTAATTTACTTAACATATTCACAAATTACCGTTAAAATAATAAAGATATCAACGCTAAATCATTAACAAAACCATAAATTATGAATTCATATAAATGTTTTTCTTACCCTAACAATTACACCCTTATACCCTATACTTTAAACCTTAACCCTAACCCTTTTAAACTGAATACTCATGAAACATATAAATTGATTCATATTCATGAAATTTTATTTTATATAGATGCCAATTGTCTATGTTTTAATTGTGTTTATAATTTTTTATCAAATTATTTTTTATAATTTTTATTATTAAAATTTGAGATTTAGCGATTTAGTAGACTTCTCTAGAAGTATTGGTTTCTAACCTAATTTGGCTATGTTGATTTAAATTGATACATTTTTTGAAATTTTATTTTTAATAGATGGAAAATGAATATGTTTTGGTTATTTATCAAAGTTTTTTATAAAATTAATTTTTTATAATTTTTTATAATTATTTTTAAGGAAATTATTTGAGAGAAGTCTACTCTGCAGTATAAGTCATAGGCGGGAAGTCTACTTCGAAAGTAGACTTCTTGGAGAGGTCAAGAAGTCTACACGGGAAGTCTACTCTCTCGTAGTAGACTTCTCTAGGGTAAAACTGTCATTATCACGAGCGTTTTTTGTTTGGTCATAAGGGTGAGGATTGTAATTTCACTACCCCTGTGGGTTACTTTTGCCAAACATGTAATAGGGGATCTAGTTTTGGAGAAAGAATCAAGTTTTAGGTCATTTTTAGCAATTCCCCCTTGATTAAACAATAATATTTTGTGTACTTTTTGGATATAAGACACTTTGTAATATTTTATTGTTTTTGAGTCTACAATAGAGACACTTTGGATGGGTGTCTTAAAAATCAATTTTTTTAAAAAAAATTTAAGTAAAAACTTATGTTAACAACTTTTTAAACATAATACATAATACATGTAAATTTAAGTAAAAACTTGTGTTAAAATTTTATATGATAGATTTGAAAAAAGAGTAAACATGTAGCATATGTTTTTTGAAGACGTAGAAAATCTTGAAAGAATAAATTATTAGTTGATATAAAATTTTGAAAGAATAATTTTTAATTCCATCGTCCACTCACAGCTTGCCACCTGTCGGGTTCTTAACTCAAAATAAGTGTCTTATATTAGACACTGGTCTTATAAATAAAACATTCATAACTATTTGTTTAATCATATTTATTTTTAATACACCTTTCTTAGATCTCCAAAGATGACCATTGGGTTACTTTTAGTCAAATATTTCTTTTATGAACTGTAAACGATAACTCATCCACATTTTTCAAGAAAAAATGTTTTGGTAGCAAAAAGTGTTTTTTTTTGTAATATATAAACGTGCCTTATTATGTTTTTTTTTTCTCAATTATCTTTCTTACTTTTCACAAATATACAATGATTTTGTTATTTACTCACAAATGACCCATAAATTATCATGAGGAACCATATATGTATTTGATGAGAAACCATTTTTGTGTGTCTTTGATTTTCCATGGTTTTCAATCAATTTTTGTAGTTTTGTTATTGATTTAAACGTCCGAAAATCATTATAAAACACTCCCATTAGTGTTCTCTAGACTACTATATGTTTGTAGAAATACACCCTCCAAAACTGGATCCATATAGACATTTTTTCTACAAAACATGTCAATCAGGCGGGTCCAATCCGAAATCAACTTTACCCATTCCAAAGTTAAATACATGGTAACATGGGTATTTTCAATTTTGGGTTTCCACTAAGCAATATATAATTTAAAAATTAATCAGTCAAATTATTTTTTATTTTAAAAGAAAATATATTCAAGGTTAATCCAAATGCAATAAAGTAAAATTGAACACATCTTATATATCCAAGTACAAAACATAAAATTTACAACAATTTAGTAAAAAAAATTTAAAGATATAAAACACTCTAGATTTAAATAGTGGAGTGAAATATACCATCACCCCCCAAAAAAATCAACCAAAATGGTTTTGTAGTCATACCCCAAATAGGATCCTGTAGTATTTCTAAAGCGGGTTGTATCTATTTTGTAGGTGTTACTTACTTTACTTAAATAGTTTAATCCCCAATACTTAAAACGGCGTCGGATTGGAGTGTGCCACGTAAAAACTAAAAGTGAAGAAAATCTCGTCTTGCTGGATCGTCTTTCTTCCGGGATCGACTCGCTCTGAGTCGACTCGTACAGACTCGGTCCGTCTCTTCCACTCTCTTTCCCAAATTTTTTTTTTTTTTGCGAAATTCACCGTCTTCTTCGTCCTACTATGCCCTAAGTCTCTGTGGCTTTACCCTTTTTCGTCTTTTCACATATGCCCCACTAATCTGACGGCTCTGCTTCCTTCCACGTCAGCTTCGTCTTCTTCAACCCTCTAATTCTCTCTCTCTCTCGGTCACCGTCTTCTTCTCCCTCTTTAGTTTATCGCGTTATTTATACGGTTTCATTTCTAGGGTTTCCTCCAGATTCATCTACCATTCTCTTCTCCCCCTTTTCGTTTTTTTCTTCCTCGAGTGACCAAACTTTTGCTGACGCGGAGGCATCGAAGCTCCAATTTTGTTCAATTCTGGAGAAAATTCGAGGTAATTTCGATCATAATTCATCGAAATCTTTTATTTCAATTGAATTGGTACTGTAGAGTTTACAATTCTTCTCTTTTTTCATGTTCGATTTCTGAGTTTTTTTTGTTTATTTGGCGTTTATGCTTTCGTTTGTGTTAGGGTTATCGTTCTGTCCGAGAAGAGTCATTACTCTCAATAGAAGAACTGTTTTGTTGAGTGGGATTGGGGTTTTATGAGCGATGGCGATCGAGAAGAGTAACGTAAAGGTCTCTAGGTTTGATTCAGAGTACTCTCATGGCAGTGGTGAATCTATGTCAAGTTACGAAGGAGAGGAGAGGCTTGAACTTCAACGTAAAACCTCAGCAGCGGCGGCTAATGTTGATTCTGATGACGAGGATGATGATTTTGATGAAGATGACTCTGGAGCAGGCTCTGATGATTTTGATCTGCTTGAACTTGCTGAGACTGGTGCCGAGTTTTGTCAGGTTGGGAACGTGACTTGTAGCATTCCTTTTGAGCTTTATGATCTCTCTAATCTTGAAGATATACTCTCTGTTGATGTTTGGAACGAGTGTCTCACTGAGGAAGAACGGCTTAGCCTCTCTAGTTATCTTCCTGACATTGATCAGCTCACGTTTATGCTCACTCTGAAAGAGCTTTTCGAGGGTCGCAATTTCCACTTTGGCAGTCCGATCAAGAAACTGTTTGACATGTTGAAAGGTGGGCAGTGCGAGCCGAGGAACGCGCTTTATCTCGAGGGTCGTAGTCTGTTTCTAAGAACGAAACATTATCATACCCTGAGGAAGTATCACAATGACATGGTCGTGAATCTTTGTCAGACAAGGGATGCTTGGGTGAGTTGTAAAGGGTACAGCATCGATGAGAAGCTCCGTGTCCTGAATATCGTCAAAAGCCAAAAGACTCTGATGCGCGAGAAGAAGGATGATTTTGAGGAGGATTCATCAGAGAAGGAGGAACCTTTTGATGGGCATTGGAGCAGAAAGGTAAAAGATAGGAAGTGTGCGCAGAACAAAACGGCACGTCATTCTGGTTATGGTGTTGATTCAGGTTTGGAATTTCCTAGCCGGCGGCAGCAGTCGGCTGCAGAGCAGGATAGATATGGCAAACCAAAGTCGAAACTGAAGACAGCAACACCGAAGTTTCCTTTGGCTAAAACTTCTGTTGGGCCATATGCTTCAGGTTATAATGGGTTAGGTGTGAACTCTGCATACAACACCTCTTCTCTGGCTCGGCAGAAGTATGGTTCAAGTTTGGTTCTTGGGTCAGAAGATAATATTGATAATGATGATGATCAAGATCCACTCTTTGGAATGGGTTCTCGACGAGATCGGGATATTCTAGTTAGAGATAAATCTGGGTTCTTGAGGCCTGGAAAGAAACAAAAGTTTTCAAGAGAGGGAGAACCGATTTCTGAACATTTCATGGGTCCACCATATGCACCAAGGCAGTCCCACAGCAATTTTGCAAAATCAAGTAAATATGCAAATCATATTCAGCCTCATGCATATGCAGATCAGATGAAGCCTGTAAAAGGCAGTCTGGCAGACCTTCGTGGTGGGGACTTCTATCGGCATGGGAAGAATCATGGAGATGGCCTTTCTGTTTATCCCAGATATATATCTGATGACTTGAATGGTAAAAGCAAAAAATTGAAGTCTGAGAGGAACTCACCTGATACTAGTTTGAGATCTTATAGAGCTTCTATGCAACAAATGAACGAAAGGTTCTTAAATTCTGATTTTGGTGAGAACCAAGCGCATGAAAAGATTAGGGTGAATGTGGTACCAAATGCGAGGTCTGGTATTGCAGCATTCAGAGATAGCAGAATGTTCATGAGAAATGATGATACGGAGTCGGATTCATCTGATGGGTATGATGATGAGGAGGAGAGAAATCGCTTAATGCGGAACAAATCATCCGTCTCTGTTGGTAGGCTGAATATTTCTCATTTTCCAGTACTCAAATCCGGGCAAGATAGTAAAAAATTCAAATCAAGAAACATAGATATGCGGGAGAATGAATTGCTTGATGGTCGTGGTGATTACTTGAATTATTTAGGCTCACCTGGAGAACACATCTATGCGCTAGGGTCAGAGAAGCATTCCTTCAGGGCAAAACAAAAGGGTAAGATGCGTGACAGGAGTCCCTTAAATAATTTTTCCTCTCGAGATTTTGAAGATGGCCCTATCACAAGCTTGAGTGAGTTGAAGGACAGAAACAACAGGAAGGAGTATTTCAGGCCAAACAAGAGTAGCCAGACGAGAGAGCAAATGACTGATAGACAACGGTTTCAGAGACCATCTGCAAAACCAAACTTGTCTGGGAGAAAAAGAGGCTTTGATGAAGATGACGAATCACCTGAGATGAGAACATTGGTTAATGATAGTGGCCGAGGTCGACATAGTAGGAAATATCAGGTCTCTGAGGGAGATGGTATTAGTGGTGATGAAATTTTAGATGCCAGGTTGTTGGTTAATTGCAGTACTTTATCAAAAAAGAGGAAGGCTAGAGAGTCTATGATGGACATGGAGAGGAGGGAGGATAATGGTGAGCTGCAGCTTTATTCTGACATTCAACAGCCGGTTGATGATATTATTGCCTCAAAGAGAAAGGGAAAGAGGAAAATGGAGGTTGATGTTGATTTTCTCGATCTGGAAACCTCTGAAACACCAAAAGCAGGAAAGGGTGCAAGTGAAGCAGAGGTGGAAACCAAGCCGCAGAAGAAGCCATTTGTGTTGATCACACCAACAGTTCACACTGGCTTCTCTTTCTCCATTATACATCTTCTCACAGCAGTGCGTATGGCAGTTACAACTTCGCGTCCTGAAGATTCATTAGATGTTAACAAGCCTATGGCAGTGGAGAATGCAGAAGAACACGAGGCTGGAGAAAATGGTGCTCCCATGTCCAAGGATGCAGAGGATAACAAGTCGCCACAGCAGGGAAGTGGGAACTTGCCATCACTCACTATCCAGGAGATTGTTAGCTGTGTGAAGTCAAACCCGGGAGATCCTTGTATTCTCGAGACACAAGAGCCGCTTCAGGATTTGATTAGAGGAGTTCTGAAAATCTTCTCCTCGAAAACCTCACCTCTAGGGGCAAAGGGTTGGAAGCCACTTGTAACATTTGAGAATTCCACGAAAAGCTGGTCTTGGATTGGGCCTGTTCTAAGTCCTTCTGATCAAGAAACTGTTGAAGAGGTAACATCATCTGAAGCCTGGGGTCTCCCGCACAAGATGCTTGTCAAGTTGGTTGATTCATTTGCAAATTGGCTGAAAAATGGTCAGGAAACTCTTCAACAAATCGGAAGTCTTCCCGAACCACCACTGTCACTCATGCAGTGTAACCTTGACGAGAAAGAAAGATTTAAGGATCTGAGTGCCCAAAAGAGCCTTAACACAATTACCCAGAGTTCCGAAGAAGCAAGAGCTTATTTCCGCAAAGAGGAATTTCTGAGGTACTCAATTCCGGACAGAGCCTTTGTGTACACGGCTGCTGATGGTAAGAAGTCGATTGTTGCTCCTCTGAGAAGAGGCGGAGGGAAGCCAACCTCGAAAGCTCGGGATCATTTCATGTTGAAACGTGAGAGACCGCCACATGTTACTATTCTGTGTCTTGTGAGAGATGCTGCCGCCAGATTGCCTGGTAGTATTGGGACAAGAGCTGATGTTTGTACCTTAATAAGAGACTCGCAGTATATCGTGGAGGATGTGACCGATGCACAAGTGAATCAAGTTGTGAGTGGGGCCTTGGATCGTTTGCACTATGAGCGGGACCCTTGTGTCCATTTCGATTCAGATAGTAAACTTTGGGTCTATCTACACAGAGACAGAGAAGAAGAAGATTTTGAAGATGATGGTACTTCATCCACTAAGAAATGGAAGAGGCCGAAGAAGGAAGCTGCAGAGCAAACAGAGGAACAAGAAGCTTTCACTGTAGCGTCTCAAGTGGATGAAGAGCAAACCGGGATGGAGATGGGTTCAGACCAGAAGACTGTTGAGCCTGCTGGTTTAGACGGGGATCAGGGAGCAGCAGACCAACTTTGTAATGAGACTGAACAAGCTGCAGAGGAGGAGCAAGATGTTGAGAACACTGCACAGGGTAATGAGACAAGGATGTGGGAGCCTGATCCTGCTGTTTTTTCAAATCATGTTGAGGAGAACACGTTTATCTGCCAAGAGAACTCAGTGGCTGATGATTTTGACGATGAAACATGATTGGTGAAATTCATTGATACCAAGTAGGTTCCAAACTCTTTCTTTCATATTTTTGTTTCGTCGATCAGATCATCTTAATTGCAAGATCAATGCCCTGAGTCTAAGTCCATTTCCATTGTGTGATGTTGAGTTTTTTCCTTAATCATGGTTTGGCAATGGTGAATCCTTCTGACAAGACGACGCATATTTCATTGATTTGTATTTTTCAGGTGAAAACTCCAGAGGATAGTTCTTTAACATAAAGAGAGGCTATGGATTTGTATAAAGACATTAATTGGTTTGGTCCCAAAAGATGTCAAAAGAGTGAGATCACACAGGCTCTCTCACAAACATGTTGAAAGGTTATTCCTGTTGTTCTCATGCCATATATCTTTTTATTTTTAAGAAAAGAAAAAGAAGTTAGTGGAATTATTGAATGATGATGATTAAACGTCAATATATAGCCATAGTGAAAAAAATGTTTCATCAGGCGAACTTGAAAATACAAGGTGATATTCATCTAAAACGGGTCGATGAAAAAATCAGAATTCGTTATGATGATAGATGACAATACAAATGAGTTTGTGTAAATATTTTCATGGTTTGTGTAAGTTTATATAATGCAATACGCAGACGCATTGAGGCATGATATGCTGTGATAATCAAATATTTTACAAAGAAATAAGACAATTGAAAGAGCAAATACAAATATCAACAGTTTGGCCTTAAGTACTTTTAGAAGAAAAGGCGTTTTACATCGATTGTGGCAATGGTCACACTCGCACAGTGGTCAAGTTGTATCTTTGGTAGGAACCACTTCAAATGTGTAACTCCAAATCTCGATTGTGGATCTTGTCGTATTTAATTATGCTTTAGGCAAAGTTGCACAAGAAAAATCCAAACTAAACTCACAAACATCACACTTGAGCACATGATAATCCACTCTGTTGTGACATGAATCACACTCGCGGATACTGGCTTCGTGTTCGTAATATAAGGGATGTAAATGGCCATCATGGACAAATGGTTCAGAAACTGAACTGCAATGCACATCTAGTGTAAAAAAGTCAGACATGTACCTGAAACCAGTCGATTGTTTTTGACAAACTCTACAAACAAACCAATCATCTTCGGGATCTTCACCTCTCGCATGTAGGGCGAATGGTTTGTTGTATGATAAGTGTCGTCTCTTCATAGGGAGATTTGCACATTTTTCATGGAGAAAATAATCACATTCCTCACAACTATATATTGGATCAGATGAGCCGTTGAGAGGAAAGACGCATGCTTCACATCGTGTAGTTTCATCATAAGTAACGTTTTCGCTATTAAGCCTTAGATCATGCTCCTCGTGACTGAAATGGTTTATCATGTTATCACCAACCGCCTTGAACGGAAGAACTTCAATTTCTTCAATCCCTTCGAGGTCTATCCCATCCCATACTTCGATGCTTGTTGCGCATTGTGAATGAACAGCATATTTGGGGCAAATGGAGCAAGAATAAGCCCCATGAATCTGATTCAACGGTCGACGACAAACTCCGCAATCTGAATACCCTTGACCAAGATGATTAGTGCGAGAGAGACGATGATCATGACGATTGATGATTACGACTTGCGGTAGATCAATACAGCTTCTATGGACCATAAAACCACATGGAAGACATGAGTAAGAAGAGCTTCCCTCGTCATGCATGCCACAAACATTACAAGTAAATGAGATCTGTCTCAATGAGAGGGTAAGATGATGCTCATGAGTTCTTGAATGCTCAATAACAAGAGGTGGTGGAGTTATCACACAACCTAGGCACATGCTGAAGTCGCATGTCGAGCAATAGTACAACACACGTTCCAAACTCACTCCACACAAAATGCATACCTTTTCGGAGAGGGATGCAGATTTGGTGAGCTCAAGAGGATGACTTGGGTGAAAAGGAAGAAGTTTTACTTTCTCCGCAAGATTGATACACTCCACGTGAACATACTCATCACAAGAAGGTCGTCCATAGTGAAATGCACCAAAAACTGTTTGCTCACATACTCCACAACGGTCGAATTCACTTTGACTTTCTTTTATAAAGACAAATGGAAGTTCTTGGGGGTTGGGATGCGCAACAGAAAGCGGAAGTGGTGGTTTCCTCGCACATGATGTATCAACGTTGAAGTCGCATATGGAACAATGATAGAAATACGGCGCAGTAACGAAGATGTTGTTGCCGCACAGATCACACATACTTCTTGGAGGATTTTCTGTGAGTTTGAGAGGATGTTCCGGGTGAGAAGGATGGTTGATCTCAGATGGTGATTCGGCGCATTTCTTGTGAAAGAAGACAAGGTTGCAGTCAGAATCGTTGCAGCGATAGCCTCCATAGTATTCACCTTGTTGTGTGTTACTGCAGCCATCACAACGATCATGAAATCGAGCTGACGAGAACAAAGGATGTTTGTGAATTGGTAGCTTTATAGATGATGTATTATCATCCATGGCTCTTTAAGAATTGTTTTTGATCTTTTTGTTTTTGGTTTGTTTTGTTTTCTGAATTGTTTGTGATTCCGATCGAAGTGTATTTCTAGTTTTATAAAAAAAAAAAAATTATTACAAGTTGTGTGAGCTGAGCTGTTGCAGTGTCAGCATTGATCCACCCACACCGCACATCAACTTTGACCACGTTTTGATTTTCCAAATGTGAAAGCAAACCAGTATTGTTCAAAAAAAAAACTATGAAAAAATAAAAATCAATCCATTTTATGATTGGTCTCACCATTTATACATATATCTCCATTTGGAAATGGTGTAAAACACATTTTAGCATAAAAGGACATATCACATTTTCACCAAAACACATAATATATCAACTTTTTTTTTTTTTCAACGGTCTCAGCTTATAAAACAGGTTCACAAATCCAAACTGTTGTTGGTGTTGTAATGTATTGTTGTTGGAAAATAAAAATAAAAACTATTACAACCAATAAAAGAAAATAAATTCTTGATACTTTTTATAACGAAAAAGAACATTTTTAGTGTTATCTTATTGTTGTTTGTTTTTCTAACTTCATGTTTATTGAAATTGTTTCTTTGATTGGTTGTTTAATTAGGAAGAAAATAGTTTACATAACTTAACTTTGGAAAAACTAGCTAAACAATATTTGCTTGTAAGTTGGAAAAGTAACAAATTTTAAAAATCGAAAATTTTTAAAACTTGTCAAAAAGCAAACAAATCTCTTTTAGTAAATGAGAAAAACATGCTATGAAGAGAAGTAACTCTCTCGTAATAGTTAAATATAAGAAATTCATCTAAAAGTCATTATATTAGTATTGTTTTTTTTATAAACTTTATTATATCAGTATTGTTCTTTTTGACAATATAATGCATTACCATTTTCTTAAATAGGTGTTTCATTTTCTCATTTTCTGCAGTTAAAGTCAAATAGATTCCATTCTTTTCACCTAACAACAACTATGAAAAATATATCACATGCTCACTAAGAAGTAAGAATGGTAGTTGAATTATTGGCTAACTTTAACAACAAAGAACTGAGTCAATAGTATACAATAAGTTTGGTTTGAATATAAGGCCATCTTGTAATATTGTCATTAAAGTTGTAATTTTTTAAAGTCTAAGTGTTAACCCATTGATAGCCGTCGGAGACTAGGGATAGGCACAGTTCAGATAGTAGCACGGAAGCTTATCTCGAGATCCGCTTCCCACTTCAGAATTGGAATCGGAATCGGAAGCTTTCAGAACCTCGCTTCTATAACGATTCCAAAAAAATCTTTTTTTAAACGTATTGGAAGCTTGCGTTTCCGTTTTGAAAGCTTACGCTTTCATATTAAAAAGTATATGTATACAATATATTTCATCTTTTATATATATAATATTATTTTAATCAAGATGAAATATTAGAAGTGATTAAATTGATAAGATTATCTCGAAAAATAGAGTTATTTAATCTTTCTTTCGATATCAAAGAATTTTAAATGATTTTACTTGATGAATTTAAAAAAATTAAGAATAAAAATAGTGTTTTGATATTTTCTTTTGATTAAGTTGAATTATGTAAAACATACTAATTAAATTTGAATTATGTAAAATATACTAATTAAATTTGAATTATTTATCATTATTTATTAATATAATATAATGTTTAGCTTTATATATATATATATATTCCTACGATTCCAACACGTACCTGCTTCCTAATATTTTTTTTAAATCTGTTTGCGCGTTTCCATACGATTCCGCTTTCGCGTACCCGCTTCTGATTCCATGCAACTTAGCGGCCTAAACTTAACATATAAATTAAAATCTCTAACCCTTCTTACCTGATTTGGCTTGTTGCTCTTCCTCTTTTCTGATTTTCACATTCAAAAACATAGAATGTTTCCAATTCCAAATCTAAAAAACTGAAATTTCTAAATTGTGACAATTTGAAGTTGAAACTTGAATGTTTAATTTAGTTTTAACTTTTTAATGTTTAGTTTGATTTACACTCTATTACTTTTGGTTTTATGTAATGGAATATTTATTTCGTTAGATCTTTGGTTACATTCAAGTATTTTTGATTATTTTAGTTACTTTTCAGATAAAAGTACTCGAATCCGAACTGAACCCAGAAAAACACTGAATCCAAAAAATTATATCAAAACCGGCCTAAACCCAAAAAGCACCAAATCGAATCCGATCCAAAATTTTATAATACTCGTTCGATACCAAATGTTATAGTCCCAAAATACTTGAAACCCGAAATAACCGACATAACCTGAATGTCCAACTCTATATGTGAATATCCGAATCTAAGGCTCGGCAAAAAACCCAAACCATTCCAAATTGAAATAAGTGATTTGGTTTGGTTAAGGAATAACCTAAAACTTTATTTGGTTATCATTTTTTAAGGTTTAGGTTTCGGTTTGCTTTGGTTAAAAATCGTAAAATCGAATGATTTTTTTGGTTTTAAAATTAATTTTTTAATAATTTACAATTGATTGGTTTAGTTTAATTTCATATTTTTTATTGGAATTATCTTTATATAATTTACTAATTCATAACCCATAAGCTTAAGATATAATATTTATAAAAAATATATATAATAATTAAAAATTGAAAACCTAACCCTACTTCTTAAACAAAGCAAAATAGTTTGTGACAAAACAAAATACTTTGGTAAATCAAGTGTCGTTAGCTCGACTGAAAAAATACCATATGCAAAGCTTATAGGTCATATGGTTTGGGCTTGGAGAGATTACAGACTCCGACCTAGAACCTCCTATTAAAAAAAAACACGTTGGTAGCTTTCGATTTCTGTTGCTCTTCCTCTACATCACATTCGAGTATTCTAGTTCTAGGTATTTAATTTATTCTTTTTTATTTTCTAATTATTTATTTTGGAAAGTTTTATTGTTTCCCTGTTTTAAAATTTGTTTATAGTTCATGATCGATATATCCTAACAGTTGCATCTTCAATTTTTCTGTAGTATTATGGTTTAGAAAAAAAACTGAAAACGAAACAAATCAAACCGAATTCAGTTACATATGACTTTTGTATGGTTTTAAGTTTTATAAAATCGGGAAACCAAAAACTGAACCGTACCAAACCAATATATATATGGTTTATATTTTTATAAAACCGATAAACTATAAAATAAAATAAACTGAATCAAAACCAAACTGAAAACCGAAGTGCCCACCCCTATCTGAATCCGATTCAAATTCACCCAAAATATATAATTTTGGTGATATTTTGAAGTATTCTTCTATTTATTATATAAATATTTTATATATATTAAAAAAATTATATATGAGAATATTTTGATCCGATCATGATATTTTGATCCTACCAAAGACAACACAATGCCATCGAATAAAAGCACTTAAAGCATCTTCAAGCAACCTCTATTTTGAATCTTTTATTGTAGAGGACTCTAAAATAGAGGTGAGTTTCACTGCAATCCACCTCTATTTAAAGAAAAAGAAAAACAATAATTATTGTGGATGTGTATGATGAGCTCTATCACAGTAGGTGGCAACATGGCATCTTCACCCACAAACAAAAGTTACAAAACTAAACATTCATACTGCTCGTTAAAGTGAAGGACAAGACACAATACAAATGAATTTGTATGGATATTTAAATATCATTTTTGATGGTTTGTGTAAGTACTTATATAGTTTATAGTATAATGCATTATGCAGACGCATTGAGCCATGATATGCTCTGTCTAATGTAACTTAGCAGATTATAGTTCTCTGTTAAGAATCTGTATCTGTATATGTAACAATGCACAATCGATCCTCAACAATCAATCCACTCTTCACAATAACCAAATTCCCAAAGACAAATCCATTGTCCAAGATGAAAATCCAAATACAAAATGGAAACACAACGATGCTCGTGTGTCACAGCAATCATCCGTGCAACCTCTAAATGGATCTTTGCTTGTAATTAAAATTGGTACGACTCAATAATTTCCTTTGGTTTCAAATTTTAACTAATAAACCATACAAATAAATAAACAAATAAAGAATATTAAATAAAACTGAAGTTCTTGTAAATTCCTCAAACCAAAAACTCCATGAAGAAAAGAGTTTTTACGTGAATACAACAATACTCTCTCTCTATGTACAGTGTGACACAGTAACCTTCTCCTCTTGATGTTTCAGTTAACAGCAGAGAGAGGAAATCTTGAGTCCGACACAGCTGCCTCGTAAAGAGAGGAAGCACGTATAAGGTGTTGTTGCTGCTTTGCATCTCCATTCGCTTGCTTCAACATTTTCTCATCTCGAAACGCTCTCATTAACTCCTCAGACGCTGGAGTTCTAAGTTCCTCAATGGACTCAATGCTAGGTATGTCGATTAGTCTTTTCCTCGGCGTCGAACATGAAGGTTCATCCACCTGTTTGCACCCAAAAAAAAACCACGTTCCTATTGTCAATAACGTCTCTGATACGTTGCGGTTTTCGCGGGTTGTTTTGTGCGAATTCGAAATCTTGAAACTTACCACGTATTCATCAAGAAGACATTTCCCTGCGTTGTCTGTGATCTCTACGATCTTGTGATTGTGACCACTCTTTAGCTCTATCAAGTCTTCACAGCATGGGATGATCATGGAGTTGACCTTTGCACATGCATCGTTATCGAGTTTCAACGAGTCTGAAAATATAAAGATCAACTTTCAGCAAACAATGAAGAAGCTTTTGTTTCGAATCTGTAAATCTCAAGGAGATTAGTTTAGCTCTACTCACGGTCAATGGAAGCAAGGAGGCTGCCATTAGCAGCATCAAAGACATCAAGAGAGGACGATACAGCGGAAGAGAACTGAGAGCGTAGGTTCTCATTGGCATCCATCCCTCCTCTGTTTGAGAGAGATTGAAGGGAATAAGTGGCTTGAAAACAGATCATAAACGGGTTTATAATCTCGGTGATAATCATACCTAACGATTGAGTCAACAGAAGCCACGTTGTTTCTCTCTAGACTGACCAGTGATTCTTGAGCTTTCCTCCATTGATGTGCACTCATCTCTGCCTTCTCCAAGCTACATTTATCCATTTCGAAAGTTCATGAAAAAAGATCGGTGCTTGGGACGATATATTTAATGAACTTTTGTAATAATGAAACTGTGAGATTTATTATACCAGTTCAGGAGAACTTCTTGCATCGCTTTCTTCCCGCTCTCAACCGCTGAAGTGTCCTCGTGATAGTTCGATTCTGTTTTCACCATGTGAAGGTTCCACTCAGATTTAATTGAAGAAGTTGAATCTTGCATCGTTGACATCTCATGCTGTAGGGTCGTTGTTCTGGTGGATGCGCTCTCGCGTAGATCTTGTACAGCCATTTGAACCTAAGAGAAAGATTGAAGAGTTTCCTCATAGCTTCAAATCAAATGCATTTTCCTAATAATTAACATATGGAAATTGCATACGTACAAGGTTTTTCTTCCTAGCGTTAGAATTTGCCAGAAGTTCTGCTACTTTCTCTAGCAATTGTCTCTCTTCATTCGCAGCACATTCCTAGAAGACAGAGGAAACAGCATTAAAGCCTACCCAAGAAATTTCTTGTAAGTTTTCAAATTCAAGAACCGGAATCACCTCAAACTTGTTTTCAAATTCGCTCAATTTCTTGTGGTTAACTGTCTGTGCCTCTTCCACTATCCCGGTTAGTTTGGTAGCATGCGTGTCCAGAGTCTTGAAGAATTCCACTGTTACTTTTGAAACTGACCTTGCTGAATCCACGGCTTGCGAGTGTGCCTGCAGATATAAATGTTTCAACCGAAATGTCTGATATTGATATTGTAACCTTTAAAAGATCATCGAAGATTACTAAACCTTCCGTTGCTGCTGAGCAAATGCAATAAGCTTCTCTTCCTGTTTGTTAAGGCTACTCTGGAGATCTTGTAATAAGATGTCAGCCTCAGAAGCAAAACCTTTGAAAACCTGCAAGAGACAACAAAGGAAGGAGATTGACTCTGAACAGAGATACCAATGGTATGGTATAGTGATATAGTTAGAGTTCTAAAGTTACATTCTCTAGTTCATGCGAATGTTTCGAAACTTCTGAGTTCATGCTACCAAATGTTGATTGAGAATTTCCATCTAGCTTCACAGCTATGTTATCGAGAGCTTCGATGCCAGAACCATACACTGTCTTCAGTTTTGAAAGTCTCTCACGGAGCTCTTCAGTAGCCTTTACAAGAAAAACCAAAGAGTGAGGCCAGGACAGATAGGTCACTGAAAACAAAAAAAAAGGCCACAGAGACAATCACCTCAGATTTTGTCGACACAAAGGACTCCATGTCTTCCTCCATATGTTTTAGTTGAACCTCTTGGTGAGTCACAGAAGAAGCCACAGTCTTATGCAATAGCTCAAGCTGCTGTGTGAGCTGTGACTGGAAGTTTTGGATTAGACATCTGTTTCCGTCCTCGATTTTGTCCTTTCTTTCTGCAATACAACAGCATTTATAAACCAGGGAACATCTATCAACAGAAGTTGCAAGTTTTGGTCCATGAACCTTTTACCTATTTTTGAAAACAAGTTGTAAACATCTGATGCTGCGCTTTCTAGTTCCGTCCGCAGCTGAAAGGCTCGCTCGACAAGTGATTTTTCTGAATGTCAGCAAGAAAGTGTTGTCAGAATTTCAAACACAAAAGCAGGTTTTTCTCCTCGTGAGAATGCTAGTAAAGAAAATCAAGTACCTGACTTGAGGAGATTAGATATCACAAATTCCTTCTCTTTAATGGTTGCATTCGCCTGCCTGTATTTTTCTTCAAGATCAAACAAGGAGTGCTCAGTTTCCTTAAGCTTTTTCTGATATTAGTAGAGACAAACAGTTAGCTTTTCGTGCATTTAGATTTTCAATCAGCAGAGATAAGAAAATGGCTACGGGATGAGTTGGATGTCTACCTCAGTTTTCTCAAGTTTCTCACTCAACTCCGCAGATAAAAGCTGCTGAGAATTGTATAGCTCCTGAAGATCAATTACTTTCTGCAGGGCCAACACAATCGTTATAGAAATGTCATGCGAGGCGCTTAATGGGATATGGAATCAAATGATGTGGGTTCATACCTTGTCCTTGGATTCCGATTGAAGTTCTAATCTTTCTATCTTTTCAGCCATTGCCTGTGATTGAAACACAGATGAATAGAGTTACTCTTCACGCTAAGGATTGGAAACAAGGAAGGAAATGATAAGAACCATCCACTTCAGAGAAAACTAGAACCTTTTTCTCAGCCTCTTCTTGAAGATAGCGGTCTTTTGGAATATAAATCCCGTTTTTCTCTCTCGCAGCATATACCTCTAAGAAAACATAAGAAAACCATTAAGCAGTAATGAATGCAAAAACCAGTACCAAGTAAGGAATGCCTTGAAAAACCAGTACATCAAATGATCATACTCATACCTTGCTTCAGTCGGTCAATCTCAGAGTACAGATCTTTCATGACAGCAGATTTCATCATCTTCTGGTTGATCTGGAATAAAGAGGAAGTTGTTAGAGCCGTTGTTTTTGCGCAGGAGACTGTACTGCAGAAGAATGTCGTTACAACTCACCTCTGGTTTGTTCTTGATATTCTTGGCGCGATGTGCATAATCCAAAGTGCTTAGAGTCTCTTCTAAGCAGTGGATGGAAGGTGAAATCGTGGCGATTACACATGTTTTCGTCTTTCCTCCCAATGAATCCCTCAAGAGCCTCGTCAGTTTGCTATCTCTGAAAAATTCATAAGCAATAGCTGAGTACTCTCTGGTGTCAAACCTAAATTGAAGACACCAATAAGATTACAAAACTATCAGTTGCTTACAAATGATCACTTGTACCTGTAAGGAATATGACCAGAGTGCTCAACAAGCGCATTAATGACACGGCCAAGAGTAAGCAAACTCTTGTTGATCTCTCCAGCTTCCCTGGCTCGTCCCTGCAACAACCATTGTCAAATTAGTTAGCTCTAGCTTCCAATGACTGCATTGAAGAGTGAAGACACTGCCGCTTCATTGTTCAAAAACTGACATCAGAGACAATAAGATAAGTATACCTCTCGCGCACCAGAACGTGAGATATTCTCGGAACCAGCAAGGTCAACAAGGTTTAGTTTCCCACATTTGATCATCTCTTCTCCCTCTGGAGTATTTTCCTTGATGTGAATGGTGATAGAAAATATCGAGTGAGAGCGACTACTTTGCTTGTTCAAAAGAGTTTCAGCTGTACGCCTTTTCGCAGAACCTTTTTCCAAGATTTTGTATATTTCGTTCGCTGTACTCACTATCTCTTCTTCCAAGCCACGTACAAAGACACTCCCTTTCCCGTCTTCCATGAGAGCAATCGATTTTTTAGACTTCTCATCAACAAATTTTGTAGTCTCCTCTGGTGCTAAAAGATCTGAGATTTCCTCATTATATAGTTCTAGGAAGGTGACCTTCATGCTATACTCAGCTCCCTGCGCTTCTAGAATGTCGAAAATTTGCTTAACAGCCCTTGGAATAACACCTGCATCACTCGGGAACTCACCGTTCTACAAAAAAAAGCAACCATAAGTATTTATCAAAAACACATGAAAGGTACACTGAATCACACAGAAGCAAACTACATTCGTTTCAGAAGGACCAACCTTTTTCCTTGCACCTCCTTCCATTGTATATGTCTTTCCAGTTCCGGTCTGACCATACGCAAAGATGGTACAGTTGTAACCCTCAAGCACTTCAAACACGATTGGACAAATGGCTTGGTCATATAAGTCCTTCTGTTGAGATGCTGGACCAAATACCTGAGATAATTTCAGAGAGCAAATGAGACAATTGAGGGACAAGCACAATCAAGAAACAAGGTTAAGACAACATTCATCAACTCTGTAACCTTATCGAAAGCAAAATGTCTATCAATGTGCTTCCCAGCAATACTCTGAGTAGCAGCAACTTCTCTACGATGCTCGTTACAAGAAATCACCACCGGTGTATGAATTCTGGCCTCATCCTCGCTCAATGGCCTATAAGAACCAAGAACCGGTGAGAAAGTTCAAACTAAAACCCAAAAGAGGCCACAATACAAAATATAACTAAGAGCAGCTTAAAAGCAAAAAAGCTCACCTGCAACGCAATATGACCTGCACATTCACACCCTTTTCTTTATCATTCCTATTGGTGGAATTTGACTCGGAAGATCTCGATTCTCTAGCCGATTTATCACTCGATCGTGGTGTCTGAGCTGGAGAGAGAGATACAATACCACCTCTTCGTTGTTGAATCGAATCCATTCTGCTAATAATATTGTCTACCATTTAGGTGCTCCCCTGCACAAACAAATCGATCACATTTGAGTATGGATCCAAACAAACATTCTCAAAACCAATCAAGCACTTCGTAGTGACATTTTGCGAGATGCCCAGAAACTTAAGCTACAAAATTTATAAATCAGAATCCAAAAATAGTCTCGCGGATTGACCCAAAATTAGCAACTTCCTGACTCAATCCAGCGTCCATGAATCAGCAAACTGAAACCAAATCACTGAACAAAATGTGAATACATTGCTGAATCTGCTTCAATTATCAAATTAATCTAATACGAAACTATCTTTGGATCTTTCTCCCAAGGCCGATGATACGAAATCGGATCAAACGATCGAGTAACAAAAGGAAGAAGCTTGGGATAAGAGTAGTACTTTCCCGGGAAGCAAAACGCACTCTGGAGAAATGGGCAGTGAGATTTGAAGACTTACAGAGAAGTAAAAGCTTCAGCAATGGCGGATTCGAGAGAGAGAGAGAGAGAGAGAGAGAGAGTGAAGGAGACTTGGAGAGAGAGAGAGAGAGTGTTGTTCAAGTGCATTTATGATTTATGTTCCTTCTTCTCAAAGCAGAGATGAGAGATGAAGTAAAAGGCATAAAACGTAAAGAGAGAATTTTCAAGTTAAAATGGTTAAACGGACGTCAATAAACGGTTTAAGGAGACCGGATCAAACCGAGATTCCCGTTCCGGGTTAACGAATTATTATTCCTCTATTTTTTCTTAATTTTATATCAAAAAATGCATTCAAACACATCACTAGTTTGATCAATATTTTCGAAATTTTATAGATAAAATTGAATTTTGAATTCTGGTCTGGTTTGGTTTAAAGTGGCTATCGGTTAAGTTTGGTTTATTTTGACCATTTGTATTTTTAACGGCGTCAAATCGATCGCTTACCTGAATTACGCGTAAATCATTAAACCACTGTTTGCATTTTTTTTAATGTTATTTTTGAAGATGAATTAGTTTGGATTTTGTTTTGTTTTTTCTTCACTAAATAAATTAATCATTAGATTAGAAGACAATTTTGTCTTCCCGTTTTGAGGGGAAAGTTGGAGCCTTTTCAGATTTCCTTTCCCACTCAATTTTAAATTAGCTTAGTCCCATTAAATTAAATTTTAAATTTTAAATTTGAATTTTAAATATCAGTTAGTAACTAACGGGCTCTTTTTTATTTCAAACTCTAAAATATTTCTTTTATACTTTAAACATCATTTTCTAGAAGAAAACACATACACATAATGCGAACCATAGATATCAAACAAATGAATGAATAATCAAACTCATACATATTATGAATCCATTTCTAAATCTTACGATGGGTTGTATTGATCCAATGAATTTGTTACCGTCGACACATCAGAATTTCATATCATTTAAATATGGTTTTCAACCATTCACATCTCCAATAACAATAAATTCAAGTTTTATTTCTTAGGATTAATTATGTAAAATCAATTGTCAATGTTAGACCACAATTAATGTCCTTGGAATTAGTAGGGAGAAAACTATAGATTATTAACAAACAAACCACCATTGTGTGTTTAGCAACAACAAACAAAAATAACAATTTATTGTGTGTAGATACATATAGTGTGCACGTATATATATATATATATATATATATATATAGTTGGCAATATGTGATTCTACATGGGTGTTATAACTATATTTAGGAGTGAAGAAAGAAGAAACAAAGAAGCTTGAGGAAAAAGGAGAAGAAAAGTGGGGTTAAGGAGCATGTGATATGATCCCTTAACATGTGGTCTTCTTTTTCAACCCCTTTTGCTTTCTTTCTCCTATCTCATTATCAAGACACACACACACATATGTATACAATTCATGTATATAAGTTATATATATTATATATTGATTGTGTGTGTGTGTGTGTTTTTTGTTTCATAAACTTTGTGTGTCAAACTCAGTCACGCACTCATATCTAGGATCTTTTGGTACCAAACACATGTGGGGATACTTTTATGGTTGGTTTATCGATAGTTCATATTTGTTGGAAAAAGTGATGTATGAAATTTTGAGAGAAATTAAACTAGAATTACATAAATTCGTAGCATATAAGCTAAACACCTAAAACTATATAGACATATATATATATATATATATATATATATATATTATACATGGGTGTTATATACAACTTATATACATAGACAGTACCATTTTCATGGCTTAGTGGAACCTTAGACAAGATTGAGGGTGTTACATAAACTCTTTTGCTAAATAAAAAAGCACTAAAACTTAATCCTATATATCCAAACAATCTATTCTTGACCATAAGATCATAATAAGTATTAGAAAAAACAATCTCAACCGTTAAATTTGTGCTGACATCAACATACCCTTCTTTAAAACAGAGATGTTTGCACTTAATGGAACTCGAAGTAAGTAAGAATCGCATGCTTTCCGAGATAATAAATGATTTTTATATAGGCTTGTATATAGACTTTACATGTGTCTTTTGTATGTGTACAGTACATATAATATGATGTATCATGTATGTGTATGAGCTTTTATATTTAATACATTTTGCTTGCAAGACACTCTAACAAAAGTAACTGCATCTGTTTGTGTCTCACTTCAACTGTTTTTCTCTTTTCTTTCGGAAATATACTCTGGTTATTCAATACAAAACACTAGAAAATGGAAAGTTTCCACATGCATTGTTGAGGTTTTGATACCTTCCCCTACCATTACAAATTTATAATTTACACATTTTCTTTCCCAATACCATATTACACGTTTTACTTGCACTACAAGAAAACAATCAATTTGCGACAGAAATTTGCGACGGTCAATATCCATCGCAAATTTGCGACACAATTGCGTCGACTTTGCGACAAAATATATACCGTCGCAAATCCGTCGCAAATAAGCGACGACCTTAATGCGTCGCAATTTGTGACAGTTTTGCGACATATTTGCAACGGCATGTCGTACAGTCGCAAATCCGTCGCAAATCTGTCGCAAACCACAAATATTTGTCAAACCCTATACCCTAAATTGGGATATGATTTGTAAAGTAAGTCATATAAGTTTAATGCAAATATTACATGAATTTTTAAGTTTATATACAAATTATAAGAAAAATGTAAAATTTATAATTTTTTTCATGAAATCATTTCATATAGAGGAATAGAAGTAGTTAATGTTTATTCATAAGTATAAGAGTTTTATAAAACTCACTTTGGACAAGAAAAATTTGTAAACTTTTGCATAAATTAATATTTATAACAATCTTAAACTATCATAAATGTTTTTTAACTTTCTAGTATAATAAAAAAATATTTGCATAACCAAATTTAATAAGATTATAAATATATAAGATTTGCGACGGATTTGCGACCGGTCGTCGCAATGCCGTCGCAAATCTTATATATCTGCGACGGATTTGCGACGTCCCGTCGCAAATCTGTCGCAAACCACAAATATTTGCCAAACCCTATACCCTAAATTGGGATATGCTTTGTAAAGTAAGTCATATAAGTTTAATGTAAATATTACATGAATTTTGAAGTTTATATACAAATTATAAGAAAAAGTAGAATTTATAATTTTTTCATGAAATCATTTCATATAGAGGAATAGAAGGAGTTAATGTTTATTCATAAGTATAAGAGTTTTATAAAACTCACTTTGGATAAGAAGAATTTGTAAACTTTTGCATAAATTAATATTTATTACAATCTTAAACTATCATAAATGTTTTTTAACTTTCTAATATGATTAAAAACATTTGCATAACCAAATTTAATAAGATTATAAATATATAAGATTTGCGACAGATTTACGACGGGTCGTCGCAATGTCGTCGCAAATCTTATATATGCGACGGACTTGCGACGACCCGTCGCAAATCCGTCGCAAACGTCGAATATTTTCCAAACCCTATACCCTAAATTGAGATTTTCTTTGTAAAGTAAATCATATAAGTTAAATGTAAATATTACATGAATTTTAAGTTTATATACAAATTATAAGAAAAAGAAGAATTTATAAACTTTTCATGAAATCATTTCAAATAGAGGAATAGAAGGAGTTAATGTNTTGCAGCTTGAGATTGCAGAACTGAATCAAATTCTGGAAAATGAGGTTGTTGATGAAAATGGACTATGGAAGAAGAAGCTCATTGAGCAGCTGGACAAAGGGAAGGATGATGGCAAGTGAAAGGATCCAAAAAGCTTTGTTTTTTGTTGATATTTAGAACTTATAAATCATATGAGTCATATTGGAGTATATATTCTAAAAATCTTTACCTTTTATTATTATTCTGTTACAGATTTATTTGTAAATTTGTGTAAAATTTGTTTAGTAAAATCTTAATAAATTTAGATGCAACAAGACGTTGTCTATATGCTTCAACAAACAACCAAATCGTGACTCATCCTTGCCTTTCATATAACAAGACTTAACTAAAGTATTATATGGAGACTTCTTTTGCATACTTATTTTTCAGACTTCTTAAATAGATTTCTTAAATAGACTTCTCAAACAGATTTCGTAAATATACTTCTTTTGAAACAGATAAAACACACTAACATTACAGGTTCGGTACCCATATAACAAGGTTTATCTAAGTATTGTACGTAGACTTCTTAAATAGACTTCTTTTTCAGACTTCGTAAAGAGACTTCCTTTAAAAATAATAAAACATACCAACATTACAAGTTCGGTACCCATATAACAAGGTTTATCTAAGTATTGTACATATACTTCTTAAATAGACTTCTTTTCCAGACTTCTTAAATAGACTTTTCAAACAGACTTCATAAGCAGACTTCATTCGTTTTAAATTTGATTAAAATGTGTTTTTAATTTTTTTTGTAAAATCATACTTCGTAAGCAGACTTCCTTTGAAGTAGACTTCTCAACGAAGTCTGCTACTAATAAGCTAAATGCCTAAAAACACAAAAAAATAATTAAAGCTCAACTACAACAAACAAACATGTCAAACTCATACATAAGCAAGACCAATAAAAAACACAAACGCAAGAGTCAAATAATCATTTTTATTTGTTACAAATTTCAGATAAATGAATTATATAAACAATTCATGTCGGAGACTAACAAAGAAGACTACTTTCTTAGACTTCTTTAAGAAGTCTGCGCTTAATAAGCTAACTATCTTAAAAAATAAAAAATCTGATTCCACCATACGTATAAAAAATTATCATGTAAAACTGATACAGAAGCAAGTACACTTACTAACACAAGCTCAAGACAAAAAAACTTCAAAAATCGTTATATATTTGATAAAAATACGTTTTTTTAAAAACTTGTAAAAGTAGACTTCCTAACGACGTCTAATATAGTAATCTACCAGAGAAGTCTACTATAGTAACCAACATATGAAGTCTCCTTTTTAGGTTACTTTTGCAATTGAAAAAAGTTAGTAGACTTCTCCGAGAAGTCTCCCTTACGTGGAGAAGTCTCATATGAAAAGTAGACTTCTTGGAGGTTAGTTTTGCAATTGAAAAATTGTGTTGTACTTTTTGTACTTTTCGAATGAGACTTCTCCACGTAAGCGAGACTTCTCTACGAAGTCTACTTTTCATATGAGACACCTCGGGGAAGTCTACTATGCAAAGTAGACTTCTTGGAGGTTAGTTTTGCAATTGACCAAGTTTGACTTTTCAAGTAGACTTCCCCACTCCAAACGAAGTCTAAAATGGGTTAGTTTTGGAGTTGACCAAACATTGAATTAATTAATTAGTAGACTTCTCGGAGAAGTCTGCGAGGTGAGTAGACTTTTCTAAGAAGTCTCCTAATTAAATAATATATTTTTCACCCCAAAATTAGCCACTGGAGTCTACTCAAGAAGTCTGCAAAAAAGTCAAACATTGGTCAATTGCAAAACTAACCTCTCTTTTTCTACAGACTTCTTGAGTAGACTTCGTTTAAAAAGTCTTCGTTTTGGTCAATTGCAAAACTAACCTTTTCTCAAGAAGTCTCCTTAAGAAGTCTCACCAGTTTTTTTGTTCTCAAAGAAAGGCGCAGACTTCAACACGAAGTCTACTATCAGAAATCGGAACACACGGTCAATTGCAAAACTAACCTGTGCGTTGACCATCAGACTTCTTGGAGAAGTCTACTCGGAGGAGACTTCTCCAAGAAGTCTGCTGTCGCGGCACAGATCGGAAAATTAACGAAAATCAACTGAAAAAATTACCTAGAAGTGGTCTTTAACTTCTTCGACCGCCGAGAACTTCGATTCTAGCCACCACCAAAGAAGCCCAATTGCTATGCACGACCAAATCACCGGATATGGCAATATATTAGAACTTCAAGTTTGGAAAAAGTAAATTAGAGAGTTTTTGGGATGAAAATGGAAAGAAAAGTGAAGAATATAAGGTTATGGGAGGAGATAATGAGCTTAAAGAGCTCAAAAATTGGTTGTAGAAGCTTTAAAAGCTTAAAATTGGTTGAAAATGGTGGTTGGGTGAATTGATGATGACATTTTCGTGAATAAGTGAGGAGGATGAAGATTGTTTTGTTTTTTGGATTTCTGAAAAAAAAAACAAAAAACAAAAAATCAATGGCAATTTCGTGAATAAGTGGAACTGAGAGTTGTGGTTTGGGAAGAAAATGGTTAATGTTGAAAATGAGAAAATGGTTGGTTACATTTGCAATTGATCAAATGTTTTAGGTTAGTTGTGAAAGAAGCCCTAAAATCAATTTGAAAATGTCAATTATCTAAAATGATTGATTTTAAAAAAAAATATTAACATTCATTATCTTTGTGTTATTATTATTTTGATTAATAAAATTGAAATAATATAAGTTGAAGAAATTTTAATTTAATCAAAAATAATAAAATTGAAATTTAAAAATATATAAACTCTTGGAATATTAAACCAAATCTCCCTATTAAAATTTGACATTAGTGTAGTTATGTATATATATTTAGTTTTAAGAGACCGTGAAATTAAAGATTTCCAAATCACACGGTAAGCATTTACCAGAAAATTATATACTTGTTATTTTCTTACCCATAACACATATCTTCGGAACGAAATAATAATTTTTTTTTCTGAAAACGTGTACAGCTTTATTTTATTACGAAAATAAGAATAAATTATAGAAGTATTAGTATAATTTATTGAAAACCTTTTAAAAATTTTATATAATATGGTAATTCCGAATAAAGACTGAAGAAAGGAAGAGAAAAGAAAAGAAATAGAGAAGAAAAAAAAAAGTGAGAAATAATATCTTCTTCCCTTTCGTTTAAGCACGAATTTTTCTCTGATACTAGAGTGCTTCAAGCGATGGTGAGCTCAATTTTTCCACTTACATTTACCTTTAATCCCTCTATCTTGAGTGCGCCTCTCGATTTGTGTTGCAACGCGTTTGGTTTCGTCTCGGAATCTTCCTATTATGGTTTTGGCTCATTTTGTTGTTTCGATTAGATTTGTAGATGGACTTGTAATTTGGGTCTAGATCTCTGAGATTTGGTGTTTCTGTGATCGTTGTGTGACAGATCTAGGATCAAAACAGCTCGAGAACTTCACTGCTAAGTTTACTGTGTTTATTTCGATTGCGTTGGCTAAAAAATTAAAATCAGAAGAAATCTAAGAATTCATGTTTTTTGGTTTTAACAGGCTAACGCGGCATCAGTAATGGCTGCGGATGCACCACAAGCCTAAGCCTAATTCTCCTCGGTCTAATCTCGCCAGCCATGAGTAAAGACTCTGCTAGTAAGAGATTACTCTCTCCTGCTCGCAATCATTTGATTTAATCTGATCGATTCATCAAGGAGCCAGGAGGATTAAACTAGTCTACTATTCTGGATATCTATCTGTTGTTGATCTAATATTTTCGGTATATGCAGAGGTTCCACGTTTTCAGTTTAGTCTCAAGCCAAGGAAGACTTTGGGAAAGGGAGCGAGCATAGACTTGAAGAAAAACACCGAAGAAGACTTGAATAAAAACACCGAAGAAGACTTGAAGAAAACTTTGTCAAAGTCGCCTGAACTTCTTCCAATCTGTGTCTCCGTTGGGAGAAATTTCCCAAGTGGTGTTCATAAAAAATATCGGCTGAATCCAACTGTAACAGATCGAGAGAATGCGATCTATGTCTTTTGGGATTTTCAATCTTTGATGCTGGAAGATTTTGAGCCATCAGCTCTTCATGGTCAAGTATTTACATCGTTGAGAAGATTGAAAGAAGACTATTACATAAAAAAGTTTGTTGGATATGGAGATATGTATCGCTATTTTTGATGAAAAAGATTTAGCGACCTTTCGTACTAAGGACATCACATTCGAGCATGTACCTTACGTAAGCAGGGTTCAAGGTATGTTCTTTCTTTTGATAAAATGTTTATTATGTGTTATGTAAGCAGGGTTTAATATGCCTCATTTGATCATATGCAGATGCCTACTGGCACGTTTGGGATCCTGAACGGCAAACCCATTACTCACTTACTTCATCTAAACTATCTCGTAAGTGTTTGGACTAAATAAATTTCTGCCTTAAATATTTATTACATGAAACAAATGGTTCGTTTTAAAAAACAGATTGGATATGTAGGCATTTTTATGTAGTTTTTAAGAGTTTTACTTAAAAAAAAGTTTCGTCTTACCTTTTTATGTAATGAGCTATTAAACATTGTAGTTTGCTTGCTTGTTTTGATTGAGCAGGGAAAAGGATTTACCAGGAGATACTCAAGTCTGTGCTGCGGGTGAAAGTCAATGGCAAAAACTTTCTACCATCCCTGCGTTGACGGCAAGGTTTGAAGGTACATCCTTTGAATTAACTAAAGAGATGAATAGTTAAGTAATTAATTAATTCATCAAATAATAACACATTTAAACATATCTTTTTTTATTTAATTGATTGTGTTAGATTAGAAAACACTCCAAGAAATATTGACCATCTTAAACATATATCTATAACTATTGAAATGTCGTTTTTCTTTTTGTTACTCCAAATGTCATTTATAAATTGTAAACATCACAGAAGAACAATTATATCATGTTTGCTTCTCTGATATATTTTTTTTAATTTGATCTCTCACATGTAATCTCTTTCTAAATTTAAATCAGAAATTAAGATTTTATGTAATAAATTTGTGATATAGATGTTCATTTTATTTAAAGAAAAGTTTATTTTTCTTATTGACAATAATATAGAAAAGTAGAAACGTTTTACATAAGAAAACACTCAAATTAAGAAATAAATACAGTTATATATATTAATATATGGTTGAGTCACTCCCAATCTGTCTGATCCTTGTACTGTTAATGGGCTTTGTTTTTAGATAGATATGTTTTTTTTTTCATTTATTTTTTCAGGGAAACAAGACTTGGTAGAATTTGTGATCATGGAAGATCTCATACTCCATGGAATTGATTTCCATCCTCCAGGGAAGATTCTTTTAATAACAGGCGATCCACAATATTCAGTGCTTGTTTATGAACTAAGAAAAAGGGGTTTTACTGTTTTAGTTTTAGATAAGATAGTTCCTAACTGGTTTGCGGATCCATCTATTAGGCAGCTAGATCCCATTTTATCATAGAAGAAGTTTGACTACAAAGGTTATGAAGAAGTTTTTGTTTTTTTGCCAGCAAGTTGATATTTCATTAAAATCCCTATATTGGGCAGAACAAGGTATCGAAGCCCACAATAGTGGCATACAATTTTGCCTATCTAAAATACCCAACACATATTACACAGATAACTATTAACGTAAAGATGACACATGTTATAACGCCAAGAGCTGGAAGGGAGAGGAGTCACCATCGCAAGACTCCACGATCTGAAAATCCGGCGAACTTCAGCGAACCTGTAAGGCTGTAACACCCGTTGTTGTTTTTTTTTTTGTCTTACATCTCGTGGCTTAGCTTATACAACAAAAAAACATATCTACAAAATAGGAAAATGAGACATGAGTAATGAATTATTCAGTAAAAACGATCATATCTATAATAAACATCAAACACCAAAGTTTATGATTATACTAAACCATAGACATAGTATAATATTTCAATATACTTTACTAAGCACACATTAACTCATCACTTAATACTCGTGATAACAATTATACATTAACTCATCACTTCATAAATTTCATCTTTTTAGTCAGTTGTAAAATCAAACAAATGCATTATATATCAAACCGGTTAAAAACTCTCTGCTTTAAAATCAAGCACATGTGCAACAATAATATAAAATAGTAGCAACTGCTGGAAAATTTATGAAAAAAATGTTAAACTTTTTTAAGCAAATCATTTCATCCTCGCCAAAAAAGTATGACAACGTGTACTTATTTATCTATATTTATAATAGTAAATAATTGAAAATTTAAGGAAAATGAAGCTAAGTCTAGTGATCATGGAACGGCGGGTAAATAGGATCAATCGCTATACATGCTTGTGTCCGAAGCATGATGTCATCATGTGTTGTTCCTCTGTCTCGTTCAATCTGAAAACCACATTTTAACAGAAATAGATTCGAAGTCACAATTAAGCAATCAATTTCAGGATTTTAATATTCTCAAACAAAAATTCTCTTTTACCCATTCACAACCCTGGCTTTCATCTCTCTCTCAGGGAACAGGAACCGCCGGAAAAGAAGAAACCGGCAGATGGAGAGTGCGGTGGACAGAGAGGCGTGGAAGGCACACGTGGCGATGGTCTGTGTGCAACTGTTCAACGGAGGATATCACGTGATTACCAAAGTGGCTCTCAACGTCGGTGTAAACCAGCTCGTCTTCTGCGTCTTCCGTGATCTCATCGCTCTCTCCATTCTTGCTCCTCTTGCTTATATCCGTGATAAAAGGACGAGACCTCCTTTGAATCGACGCTTTCTCTTAGCTTTCTTCTTCCTCGGCTTAACTGGGTAAGAAAGCTTTCTTCTTCCCCTCTTTCTGTTTATCTGCAATGATCAATGTATCTATGTTGCTTTGGTGTGATTAGGATATTTGGCAATCAGCTTTTGTTCCTCGTTGGTCTCAATTACACCAATCCTACTTACGCTGCTGCCATTCAGCCATCTATTCCGGTTTTTACTTTCATCTTGGCTCTCATTATGGGGTAAAGATTCGATTCGATTCGACTGATCGGTCTCTCTCTACTTTCTCATGACTCTTGCAAGATCACAGAATCAATGCCTTCTCTGTGTGTTGTTGCAGAACAGAGAGATTGAATTTATTCAAACTAGAAGGCCAAGCTAAAGTAGGAGGTACGCTGATCTGTGTCGTCGGGGCGGTGTTGATGGTTTTGTTTCGTGGACCGGCTTTGTTTGGGGAAACAGAGGCTGAGTTCTTGGGTCATGGTGATACAAGACACCCTGAAGCATCATCTGGACACTTTATGTCTAGCTTTCTCAATGGTCTTGGGAGATGGAATCTGGGAGTTTTGTGTTTGATTGGGAACTGCACTTGCATGGCTGCTTTTCTTGCAATTCAGGCATGTGTCATTTTGCTTCCAGATGATCCAAACACTTGTCTTTGGACTGACCCTAGTATTTATCACTTGTAAACATCTCAGGCTCCAGTGTTAAAGAAGTACCCGGCAAATCTTTCAGTCACAGCATACTCGTACTTCTTTGGGACCATGTTTATGGTGACATCTGCTTTTTTCATGACCAATGAGTCGACGAACTGGAGTCTCACAAGATCCGAGTTCTTTGCAGTTGTCTACGCAGTAAGTTCCTCACACCATATATGTTTGTTGTATAGACTTTTTGCCATATTAGGTTTCTCCTAATGAGTAATTCTGCTGCTTCTCTCTGTCCAGGGAGTTATCGCGTCTGCACTCAATTATGGTCTCTTGACGTGGTCAAATAAGATTTTGGGTCCTTCCTTGGTTGCTCTCTATAACCCTCTTCAACCTGCAGCTTCAGCCTTCTTGTCCAGAATCTTCTTAGGAAGCCCTATCTATTTGGGGAGGTTCAAAACTCTCTCTCCTTTTCTCTAGACTATGCTCAGTCATTGATAGCATCTGTTTGAAGTTGCCTTTTCTCCTAAACTGACTCGGTTTCTTCTGCTTTCTTCTCTCTTAGCATTTTAGGCGGATGTGCAATCATCGCAGGTCTTTACAGTGTCACTTGGGCGTCTTACAAAGAAAAGAAAGCAGCAGAAGCAGCAACAGGTACCATCCCGATCACATCAAAGGAAGCTGAACCCTTGATCTACAAAGACCATAAAAACAAACCCACGGGACATCTATTCACAAACATTCCCATCTCTTCACCAAAATCCGCCGACTGAAATAGCTTGGTTGTGCTGTGGTGTTTTTCTTGATCTCCTTTTGCGGCACAAGTGACTATTATACTTTTCAAACAGTATACATGTGTGTAAACACATCAATATTTACATGTCTTAAGCACAACAGAGTCTTGAGTTGACTATCAGGTTCATCATCTAGCTAGAACAGTTTATGGTCTTTCACCTCGTTCAAGTCTGTCATACACTTCGATGCCAGCCACTTTCATCTGATAGAGAAGCACTTTCATCTGATAGAGAAGCTTAATGGCCTCAATGTGAAACCCACCTCTGCATTACAACTCGCGGCCATAGCGTTGCAGCAGCTAAAACTTTTCTCACGCTCCATAGCTCTGAATACCATCTCTGCATCTTTCACAAACCCAAGTTTACCGTACATATCAACCAGCCTGCTTTCTATCAAACCATTTAATTCAAACCCAAACCCAAGCTTTATGGCATCCGCGTGTTCTCACTGACCAAATCCAGCACCATCACCAACCCAAGAAGAAGTCTTTAAGACACAAGAAAACACAAAGAAAATATACAATTCAGAGAATTTAAGAGCTTTCATATGATTTTATGGTTCTATAGAATTTTTGGGAGACAAAACTCAAGGACATGGCATACATTCAATTCTCCTTAGTCTTAAGATTTGCCAAAATGTAAAAGTTAAGATCCTCTCCAAGCTTTCTACTATGGCTGACAAAACTTGAACTCAGCAAGCAAAATGTTGTTTCAACTCTTCATACCTCTGCATCACCAGATTCTGAATCTTCATCTTCTCTCCAAGACAGAGTTGGACTGAGTGAAGATGACTCGTATGATACTGACTGCAATAAGTTGAAATAAGCATACTTGACGTCGAACTGCATGTCATACCCTGCAAATTATATGCATATGTAGCTTATTAGAGGCAGGAGAGTCGAAAATTACTGGTTTCGCCACCTGAAGACATACAGAGGATGGAAGCAGAAGTAAAACTCTTACAATAGTTCACCGCAATGGTATAGCCACCATCTCCTGGGGTTTGACTAACATGGTGAAACCACATGCTTGGCCTGCAATACCCGAATCACCCGTTTATTAAAGCATAACTAATGAAAGCTCTATCTTTGTTTCGTACAATTAAAAGCGAAAGTCTATACAGTGGTGATTAGACTATACTGAAGACGATTATGTCTTGAGGAAAATTTTATTTAGAGATTTCGATCTGTGGAACATGGTAATGAACAAGAGATTGAGATTCTTACAAGTAAAGCATCTCCCCAGCTTTGACAGTACAATGAAACGGTTTTGGGCCATTAAAGAACAATGGATATTTCAATCTCTCACTTGCTTCCCTCCCTGGTGAAGGGTATGGATCAACACTGCACCATGGCTTCATTTAACAGCTTCCAACGGAAAATCAAATATAATCGGAGAATCTCACAGACTCGGTCGTAGGAGTAATTGGCTGCTGGGTATCGTTGGACATAGAGGCGGTGTACATCGGTGGGAGGGAGGAGAAGGAAATGTTTCTCCCCTGAAACGACGGCGTATAGGTTCTCGTAGTGGTCTTTGTGGAAAGAAGTCACGGAGAGATCAGTACCTATCCAAAGGTTTACAGCTTCCGGCGAACAACCTAGCGCCTCCGTAGCCCACGCTATGTCGCCGTCGCAGTCTGAAGCAACCGTTGAATACTCCGTTCTGAAACAATCGTTTTGCTGTTGTAAATAAGCAACACTTTTTCCCACAGACGACGATCGAACGACCTGAAGAGCCTCCGGGAACGGAAGCTTCTCGACGTGAGCCGAAGCGAAACAGAAATCTCCGGTGGTCCCTTTGTCATGGATCGGAGTGACGGCGTCGGCGCAGCCGTTAGGGGTGTGTAGTGAGACGAGATCATTTGATAAAGCCCCGGCGAGGTAATCCGGATCCGACCAGAGTTTTAGAGCCGGCCAATGAGCAATGGCGTTGGAGATTACGCAAGGCTTGCTCTGGGAGACGTAATCTCGGAGAAATTGTACCGGAGACGGCGGAGAATCAAGGCGATCGATTTCAGTTCCCAAGCTCAACTCTCTCACTTCTCTCCACAAATTCTGTATCTCCATAGCTTTGGAAGGATCTTTGAAATCCCTAATTTCTCACACAAAAAAAATGGCGGGATAAATTTGGGGGTTTTTGATATATAACCAGGAACCCTAATCTAAGCGGTATAATAGAAAAACAAAAACAAAAATAATAAAAACTGTTTGTTATAAAAATGGGATTTTGAAATAAATTTAAAGTCTTCGAGAAGAAGCAGAAGAAGATGAGTTGCTCTTATCTATTTTCCGGCGACGCTTCCGTCGTATCACGGCGGAGGAGGGATGTTACTTCCCGGCAGCGTGTATACCTCCCAGGGCAATTACTCCGGCAACCGCTTCCCTCGCTTTCCCGATGCGTCCGCTTAGTCGCCGCTGCAAATGATAACTCCACTAAACAATCTCTCGGGACGAGAAACTGTTTCCCTTCGCTGTTCACTGGAGACATCGGCGGATGGAACGGCAACAACGATAATGGAAATGGCTCCGGCGGAGGCGGAGGCGGAGACGGAGACGGCGGTTGGTGGTTTAACAACAACGGCGGCGGCGATAACTCTGATGACTCTACTTTCCCTTTGAGATTTCTCTGCTTTCTGTTCTTGGTCCTGTCCTGCTTCTTCCAATTACGATTATCAGCCGCTTTCGCCATAGCCAAAGGTCATGAGTCTGATAGCAACGGAGACACCGAGAAAGATACGGTTTGGGAAGTGAGAGGAAGCAAAAGGAAGCGACTAGTCCCCGATTTCGTCAGAGACGAGTTCGTCACGGAAGAATCTGCTTTCGAGTTATCATCTTCTTTAACTCCTGAGAATCTCCTGGCCCAATGCAGAAATCTCCTGACCCAATTCCTTCTCCCCGAAGGTTACCCAAACAGCGTCACCTCCGATTACCTCGACTACTCTCTCTGGAGAGGCGTTCAAGGGATCGCCAGCCAAATCAGCGGCGTTCTCGCCACTCAGGTATCTCTTAGGCATTTTCACAAGCACCTGTTGTTCATTTTTGTTTTTGATTTGGGGTTTTTGTGGTTAGTCTTTGCTTTACGCAGTTGGGTTGGGTAAAGGAGCGATTCCTACAGCTGCAGCAATCAATTGGGTGCTTAAAGATGGAATTGGGTATCTCAGCAAGATCATGCTATCGAAATACGGACGACATTTCGATGTTCATCCCAAAGGATGGAGGCTGTTTGCTGATCTCCTTGAGAACGCTGCTTTTGGGATGGAGATGCTTACGCCGCTCTTCCCTCAGTTCTTCGTTATGATCGGTGCTACTGCTGGTGCCGGACGATCTGCTGCTGCATTGATCCAGGTCCCTCTTCTTGCATAGCTCAAGTGCATCATTCATTGTGTGTAACGTTTATCACTATTGAACTTATCATTTACTTTTGCTGCAGGCTGCTACTAAAAGTTGCTTTAATGCTGGCTTTGCTTCTCAAAGGAACTTTGCTGAGGTCTAGTACAGTTTTTTTATATGGCCTTCTCTATGACTTTCTTCAAGTCATTGAAACCGCAAAGCTATTTCAATTATTGTGGGCTTTGTAGTGTATGCAATCAAAGCAGCTTGTTTTTTTTGTAGGTGATTGCCAAAGGTGAAGCTCAAGGAATGGTGAGCAAGTCAGTGGGTATCGTGCTTGGAATAGTTGTTGCCAATTGCATAGGAACGTCCACAAGCCTTGCACTTGCTTCGTTTGGAGTTGTGACATGGATCCATATGTATACCAATTTCAAATCTTACCAATGCATCCAACTCCGGACTCTAAACCCATATCGTGCAAGTCTGTCTCTCTCTCTTGCAGCCATGTTTTTCAAATTCCTCTGAAAAAAAAACGAAAGATAACATCGGTATGTTTCATGTACAGGTTTGGTTTTTAGTGAATATCTCATCAGCGGCCAAGCTCCTCCAATCAATGAGGTCAATGACGAAGAACCGGTCTTCCCAGCTGTTCGGTCTTTAAACATAAAATCTCCGAAAAAGGTAAAACCAGTTTAAAATCCATACTTTCTTGGATTAAGAGACAATGATCGATATAGCCTGATTCTTGTTATCTGCTTTTTATTCAGCGGCAAGATTTTGTCTTATCATCAGAAGCAAAAGCAGCAGCCGAAGACATAGAGGAAAGACTTCAACTAGGGTCAAAGCTCAGCGATGTTGTCCACAACAAGGAAGAAGCAATATCACTGTTTGATCTGTATCGCGATGAAGGCTACATCCTTACAGAACACAGAGGCAGATTCTGCGTAAGCACATAAACCTTTTCGTCATTTTTTTTAATATCCGGGGGAATCTCTCACCATTTTTATCTTTCAGGTGATGCTCAAGGAAACTGCTTCGCCACAAGACATGCTCAGGTCGTTGTTTCAGGTGAACTATCTCTACTGGCTAGAGAAGAATGCTGGGATCGAAGCTACAAACACTTACTCAGACTGCAGACCGGGCGGCCGCCTTCACGTTTCTTTAGATTATGTGCGGAGAGAGTTTGAACTCGCAAAAGAAGACAGCGAATCAGTGGGTTGGGTCACTGAAGGACTTATAGCTAGACCTCTACCGAACAGAATCCGTCTAGGCTATGATCATGAAGCCTCATCTTCTCCTTCCAGCTCATAAACTCAGAGCAAAACCAGGGCCAATGAACGTCTTTGACACGGTTTCCTTTTTCGGTATAGAGTAGATACATTTTGTCTTTGTTCATCTGCCATTGAAATGCTGTAAGTTTTTTTTAGAGATTTACATATCTCTCAAGTCGGAAGCATTGTCTTTGTTAATCTGCCATTGAAATTCTGTAAGCTTTTGTAGAGATTTACATGTCTCTCTCTAGTCAGAACATTTGTTAGCTCAGATCTAATTCAACCTCATATGGCATTATATGATTATGACTTTTAGATACGAATCTTCTTATTAAATTCATTTGCGACCTACAAAAATGCCGACTTATTCACATTTGACCCCACAAAATTGGGAATGATTGATTGATACATCAAAGATTTTTACACAATGGTTTATTTATCAGAACAAATCTAGACTTCTACAGTGATGATCCTTTTGCAGGCTAACAACAGTTACAGAACAGATGAAATTCCCAAAGGCAAAAGAAACAAAAAGAACAAAAAATAATTGGCGAGTTAGCCTTAAGAGATGGGAGATTTCTGATTCTACTGAACAAAAGGGTATCGAGCAACGTAGAACTCTCTTACACGCGAAGCCCCATCTCGGGCAAGTATGCCTTCGAGATCTCCAATGATTCTAGCTAGCCAAATCTCAAGGTTTCTCTGAACTTCTTTCAAGTTGTTCTTGATCAAATCCAGTGACCTTCTTGTGTTCATCTTGGCTTGGTTTAGTTGTTCTCCTTGATTGCTCCTTGTGATTTCCGTCTGTAATGCAACTAGCTTCTGCCCTGTCTCTGATGCCCGCTGCTGAAGTCTGAAACACTCGAGCAGAAACTCGGTCTGTCTCTGTGTCCTGAACTCGGGTCCTAGCGTCGCATCGCACGGATCACTACTCTGCTGGAAAAAAGAAACATATAGCAACAAAAAGGTTAAGCCTATTTAGCTCTTGAGTAACTCAAAACAATTACACGTAATAGTGTTTTGGAGAGTAACCATTCTTCTGCATAGATCATCTATCTTCCCTGCAAGTGCTTGATACCTCTTTGCTTGCTTTCTCAACAAAGATGGAACCTTTGAAATGTCACTACGACAAACTTTCTCAAGATTTAGTAATTCCTCTTCTAGTAACCTCAATTTCGCAGATACACCTGTTGCTTCGCTGTCGATCTTCCATGGTGATTCCCTTCTGTAAAATGAAAAGATAAGATTTACACATTGCTGATCATCACACAAAATCTCAAAACTTCCACAAAACTTTACCTTGGCACAAATTGCTTCATATGGTACACAGATTCCAGAGATTCGTACTGTACATCCTGCAAACAGAAGCAAAAAATCAAAACCCCAATTCTCTCTCTCTCAAATCCTCAATCATCATAAGAAACAAAAATCGAAACCTGGAAAGGGTTAGTATTATGAGACTCTGCCCAGAATTGGGAGCTTGGAGTAAGCCCATAAGGTATGTGGGAAGATACAGTGAGGTGATCCACACCATAACGCTCAGTGGAATTATCTTCTTCTTCTTCTTCATCTTCGATCCCTCTTCTGGACATAAACCCAATCATCTCATCCCTCTCGCTCACTTCTCTCTCCAATTCGTTTATCCTGTTCATGAACTCTTCCCTCTCTTCGTCCATTTCGTGAATCCGATTCTGCAGCCGTTTCTCCTCTTCCTGCCAAGCGTTCCTGTGGCTAGCGAAGATCTCCACCACGCGCGCGTTAGCCTTCGAGTCCTCCACGCGCCGAGATTTCATCTGACGGACTTGATCCTCCGCCGCCGCGAGCCGCCGTTTCAGCTCCTTGACCTCCGTCGTTAGTCGCGGAATGAGAGATATCGCGTCGCTCGGGAGATGAGCTAGCATCACTGAGAAGCTAAGTCCTAAGAACGAACTCGCTAGCTTCTTCAAATCATGCTCGTCTTCTTCTTCTTCCCCAACGACGGTTCTCATTCTCAATCCCGATTCTTCAGCTTCAGGAACAGTCGCCATTCTGAGCTCAGGAATCGAAGAAAGGATACAAAGAAAAAGACAAATTTTTTTAGTTTATTTTTTTCGTGAAACTTTTTAATAGCAGAAAGGAAAGGCCTCTTTTGTATTCAGATTTTGACGGATATAAAAATTCAATAAAATCTTCTTTTTTTTTAATTAAGATATAAATCACATCAAGAAGTTTAAATCTGATATATTGACGAAAAAAGAAAATCTGAGATTGAAATGCAGACAACAAAAAAAGCTGATATCGACTTCGATACAGATAATACAATTCAATACTTATGCCAACCAACAAACTCATTATAGATTCTGGATTAGAAATTTAGAAGAGACAAAATATCTAAATACAACTGTTTTTTGTTCTAACTGGATTTTATTAATTGAAACTTGATACATCAAGTGACAGAATTATAACAACAGATTGCACATATGTAAAACATAAAATACAATAAATTTGCAATAGAAAATAGTCGATTCTTGCGCATCAACTACACTAAAAGGAGCGATGTTGAACAAACTAGATACGGCCACCTCTTCTCCGACTGATTACCGTGAACACCCGTAACTAATTTCCATTGCATATCTTTTATCTTGGCATACGGTTTGACAAGTGTTTCTCGGAAAATTCTTTGACCAGAGGTCATGAAATCCAACTGTTGAGGATCTGCATTTAGAACCGTTGTATCTTCTTCATCTTCAGAAGAGTCAAGAGCTAGAAACTTATTCTTAATCAAAGATGAACTAGACAGAGACGTCTTCGCCTCATACGGCTCTTCGGGGGCCATAAATAAATCTAAGGACCAGATTAGTCTGAATGGCATGAGCAGCTTTTGCACATAGAGGAGTTGTTATTTGATGATTTGTTACTTTGTTGTCAAACTATGTTTTGTTGTTTTGAAATGTAGATCGCATTTTCTATAAATTAATGTAATTTAGATGAAGAACTACTAGCACATGCAGTTACAGAATCTTTATGAGTCTGACTTTTGATGATAGAGATTTGATTACTAATAGAAACACATCTAGTTGGCGTTTTTCTTTTATACATTTCAATCATAGCAAAAATGGATTAGAACATTTCAGAATATTTTTCAAATATAATATATATATTTTACTATATAAAGTTGGATGCGTCAAAGTTGCTAATTCACTTGATCGCGACACATGGCAAGTTAATCGATAAGATTTTGACACATGTTTTGATTAAAACATATTATAAAAAAAAATTTTGATTAACTAGGATATATTTTAATTAAAAAAAAAATTCTAGATGTTAATGATATGACATTAAATGATGATGAGTTCAATGAGGAGGAGGATATCAAGAATCATATAGAGAGGCTTTTGATGCGAGTCTTGAGAAACATAACTTCTCTAGAGAGCAGATAGATCATATAAGGGAGACGAATGTGAAGAGAAAGAAAAACTTTATTTGCTTGAAAAGAGTTAATGGAAAAATTGTAGTTAACATACTCAAAGCACTCGAATTGCATACCCAAGTTTTTAATGCAGCGGAACAGGAAAAGATAGTTGATAAAGTGTGTGAACTATATGAGAAGTAGGGTTAATGTTGTTTAGGATCCGCAACAGATTATGTGTTTTGAATATTTTAACTAAAAATAAATGAAATGTAAAATAAATAAATAACTCTTAGATTTTGATTTTGTGTTTTTCATATATTTTTTTCAATTGTGATCAGATTTTGTTTTCTATTTTCTTAAAAAAATATTTTAACGACTTTTAAATTTTATTATAATATATTTGCGTATACTCGGATCCTAATATAGATTTTAATTATGATAAAAATAGGATAATTAATTCGTCAAAATTATATATATATATATAAAGCATTATAATTAAACCTAATTCATATAAGAGTATTAAAACATATATATTTGGAATATTAAAAGTAAATTTTATTTTTTCTTTACAAATTATCCGATTTGTTTTCAATTTATTTTTACAAATTTAAAATATTTTATTAAAAATCCGCATATATGCGGATCCTATTCTAGTAGTATATATATATATATATATATATATATATATATATAGGTGATGAGTGATGAGTAGTCGTTTGTCTGACTTGAAAAAATATATATAAAACCGTTGTATTTTCTTCATCTTCAGAAACTAAGGTGATGAATGTTTGTAGTTTTTGAAAGAGTTTTTGGCTTTTGTTTTTCAAAAACCATTTTATTTGCCAATCAAGTTTTTTGATAAATAGATTCTCTAAAATTTAGGGAAACTAGTTTTTAAAAATAACTTCCAATTTGTAAGCAAAAACCAAAATCTATATTTTTGGAGTTTTTCTCCCAAGTATTATCAAAAAACCAAAATCTAAAAACTAAAATCTAAAAACAAAAACTAAAATCCAAAAACCAAAAACCAAAATCTAAAAACAACACAAACATTCATCACCTAAGAAAAACACATCTAGTTGGCGTTTTTCTTTTATACATTTCAATCATAGCAAAAATGGGTTAAAAATTTCAGTATATTTTTTCAAATATAATATATAGTTTATATATATATATATATAGGTGATGAGTTGTCTGACTTGAATGAGGCTGGACCATGTAGATAAAGAGAGGCTTCGTCTCTTCAATGCAACAAGAAGATGGAAAAAATCATATCACGGACCCGACCAATCTCCACCTCCCAAAACCACGTGATATCTCATCATGCATGTGTCCCAAACAATTGTTTCTCGTTTGCATTAACTCTTAACGACTTGATCAGGTTTAAGTTGTGGCTGTAAGCCTGTAACAGTTCTTTTCCTCTAAACTGTAGATGACGGGCTAATTTTAGATGCTTAATTTTTTTATTTTCTTGCATTTTTCGCTGACAAATAACACAACAAGAATAGAGAGGATGAAGAAACATGTGCAATTTGAAAACATACACCAACTTAATACAAGATTGACTTAAAGAACAAGCTTTGATCATTCTTTGGTTACTTATCCATTTCTTTTTTAAACCAAAGTTTTTTTTTTTTGAACCTTCCTTTTTTTTCATCTAAAGTTTATTACCAACGTGAAATAGATTACAAGATAGGAAACATTGTGAAATACAAGTAGGATACATTATGAAATACATTGTCTGATACAAACTAACACTAAACGCAAAAGAATGAAAGAGCCACAAGCAAAGGAAGGCACAGAGAAGAGCAATAGCCACGACACTAGAAGCTCACAAGATGCCGCCGAAACAAGGAAAACCGCGAAAAAGAAAAGCAAATACGACGATTAACCAGAACAAATAACCACGAACGAGAATCTAGCCTCTAAACCACCTAATCTTCACCCTAAAAGTCTAAATCACGAACCTTTTCCAAACCGAAGTTTTGGGATCATAAAGTCCTCAAACTTTTTTTTAATATATAAAGACTAGCGACCAGCTTGGGTCCTACACAATCTCCAATTAGCAAAAGGAATTTTCATCTTCTGTTTCAACTTTGCTATTTCATCTTCTAACGAAAAGAGAAACAAAAACAAAGAAGTAAAAACTAAAAATTATTTAGGTGTTCTGGCGTCAATGAGCAAAGAAAACGCTTTAATGCGTTTAGGTGTTTCAGCCATTTTGTATTCACTTTCTAATCATTGGGCTGCGGTTTTTTGGTTAAAAAAAAAAATTGGGCTGCAGTACAGATCCGAACCTGCACTTACGATTTGTGCGAAAACATACCCACACTTCATATTTTTTAAAAATTTCATATCTAAACTTTGAAAAAGCGGCCAAAACATTGAGTCTAACTCCATCAGTCAACTGTTTGATGATGGTAACGTGGTCATGATGTATCTGATAAGTCACAAAAACGAAAAAATAATAATTTTTTTTAATAAAAAGATGTGACATGTCTAAATGAATCACAATTTTTTTTTTTTTGACAAAACATAAACTTTCATTATTGTATACGTGATACACCATAATCATTATACAAAGATGGAGTTTTTTTTTGTAACATCTTATATTATTAATCTTAGACTATATTAGGGAAATCCAAATATTTAATCATCCACAAAGGTGGTACAAAATATATTAAACTTAATTAGACACATCATTAATCATTTTTGAAAGTTGATCAGCAATCTTGTTCTTCTCCCTGTTGACATGATCCACAGAGCATAGAGGTAGTTTCTGAATCCAATATCTTATGTCGTATAAAGCATTGCCCAGCTCTAAATTTTCTTCTTTATTGTTAATGACACTAGGTCCCGAACCCGCGCTTGCGCGCTTGAATTCATTTTTAAATATATATTTTTTAATAAGAGTTGTTTAAATTACAAACACTTAATACATCTACAACTATTACATAAAAATAAAAAAATACATATTGAAATAATTTATTTAATGAACTAAGAAGGTAACTTATATCGGCAACAAGGGCACTCATGACTTGTTTCAAACCATGTAAGAAGACAGTTAACGTTGAACATATGACTGCAAGGTAGTTTCAAAAGAGTTTGTCCATTAACATATTCTTCTTGGCAAAACACACACATCTTAGTGCCATCTTCTTCTTTCTCTGTATCTATCATAAAGTTTATCCTTTCCAAAAAATTAATTGCATCATGAGTAGGAAGCTTCTTTACAACATTCCATGAATGAAAAGAATATTCAATTGCTTGGTGCTCCAAAATATTATTATACGTGACATCGTGATGGATATGTAATGTTAAGAATAGTGTCACAATTTTTGAAGGCGAGTAATCATTAGACTCAATCACCTCAGAAGCTATAAGTATAAGATTCATTAAAATCGTGTTTGCCTCTTCCACATCAATCCCTTCATCAACCAAAGAATTATAGAAATCTTCTTTATCTATAGACTCATCTTTCGAAATGAAATCAGCAGCATTAAACATAAACGACTTCAATATTGGAAACGAAGCAAAGATGTTGTACAACTTCACAATTATAATAATTGTACCCTCGCAAGCAACTTGTAATGGTTCGCCAACGCTAACACTGTAGGAGGAAGTAGTCCCACTCTCCATACCAACTTATAAATTTATGATCTGTAAAACCAAAAATAAAATAATTGCCATTAAAAGAGCGAGCGCAATATATAATTTATGTTTAATTAAGAACACTATACTATTTTATGTACCTAATAGAAGAGATGAGAAAGTAATCAAGACGTACACACACATTACAAAACGAGACTCTTGTATAATGATAGTGTTAGAGAGAAATGAAAATACACAATACTAAGAGATTTAAATAAAGCTTTATAGTCCAAAAAAACATAACAGATATGATCGCTTGATGATCGAAACATAGTTTAGAGAGAAACAAAAATATAATTAATGAAAGCAAAACATAACTTGCCAAAGGAATTAAGCGAAGAATAATGACTATAGTCGAATAGTATGGTAGTAACGTGAAATAAAAAGTGACAGAGAGAAACAAACTTTTAGAAATAATTGAGAGTTTAAAATTGTAGTTCAAGTATTTATCAAATTGAAGAAGCAGGAGATAGAGGTGTAAAGAAAAGAGGTGATGATTAAGAAGGGTTGCAAACATTCGATTCAAGTAAATCCATTGTTTTGTATCTCGCTTAGAAAAAATAAACAGTTAAGTCATGGTTTCCTTCTTTCTTTTAAAGAGTAACTGATTTATGGATTTCCATAATCGCCATATCATCTAAAAACATAGATCTTATAGAACTCTGAAACATCTGCACGGTGGTATCAGATTCGTAAGATTCTCAATCAATGTAAATTGCGGGTTAAGTACTTCATGTGAGGATTTGGATCCAAAAAACAAAACCTCATGTGAGGGATAATTGGATACCAAGCATATGGACATGTAATTGATAGAACCTTTTTTTTAAGAAGAATATAGTTTTACGACTTCAGCTCCTACAACATAATCTTCAAAACAAATAAAGCTTTGAGTGTTTTTACAGGTTATATTCCCACATCTGCATCCTGTATAGATATCACCGGCCAAAAAAATTATTGTAGAATTACTTGCTGGTATGAAATTTATATCTTTTTTTTTATATAACTCGGGGAATCCCAGATCTATGAAAGGGGTCCAGACTATAAAATTTATATTTTCTACTTCCAATGATTGTTGTATTACTTCATTTTGTTGATTATTTTCTTCAAGGACGAGAGAGAGTCGATGCAGAATTTTGTCTAAAACTTGATTATTTTGCTGATTAACTTCTTCAACAATAAGAAGATTCCTTGGACTATATTCGGGAAATGAAGTTACATGTCTAACAATAATAACGGCATTGTTTATCATTCTTATCGATGAATCAAAATTGATTCCCGATAAAATAAATGAATAACAATTCGTTTTTTCGTGTTGATATAAATTCAGAAAGAAATTCTTCAATTGTAAAACCATAAGAAAATCTTACAGACGCTGTCTCTCCTTCTCGGATAATATCAGCATCCACTTTGATCAATCCTTTCCAACCACTTTCTGGATGATCTTCAACTTTGTAATCGAACGATCGAAACTTAACATCTGGCACTGTATAAAAGAAGTTGCTTTTATTAGAAGAATATAAGAGAAACACAAATTAGTAAGTGTTTTTTAAATTCTCTTAAGTAGAAAAAATGTTTTTAACAATGGAATGATAGCCATAAGTATCTATTAGTTTACATGAAATGATAGCTATGAGATTAAACTAACTAGAATATCTGAAATTTATACCTGGAACGATTGCCATGTGAAATTTCTGTTTTTGGTTTTATTTGCTTTCTTCATTCATCTATATATATATATATGAAGTATAAGTGCCTCTTTAAATAAATTAAACAACTGTTCATTTAAAAAAAATTAAAAAGAGAAAAGTCACATCTCTCTAAAAAATAGAGTCTTTTACACCCAGAGGCACTTTATGACTTTAAAGTTACAAAATAGGCACTTCTTGCAATTGAGCCACTTCTGTGTGTTTTTGTTATAGAAAAAGTCTCTTTTACCCTTCAAGTTGATTTTGCTTCCCAAATTGTTTTACCTGATGCCAACAAAGCTAAATTATTGTTGACGGCTTTAATTTATTTCCCGACGGTGGTGCTTGCGTTTCTTCCTTGCAAATTTCCGATTTGTTAGTTACTAACCTTAAGATTTTTGGATTTGGGGTTTCGATTACCAAATCCAACGAACGCGGATCTGTGAGGTTTTGTTAGACCAAAGAGAGGACGATGGCTATGGATATGGGTTATAGAGGAGCTACAAGACGAGACGGAGGAACAAAATGTTCCGATTTTGGCATTGACTATGGATTTTGTACGGAGCCTAAGAACCTGTTGTCTGCAAATCGAGATGTCTCGGAGAACTCGTTGAAGGTTTTAGTGGGAAAGAGGAAAGAGAGAGAGCACATGAGGAAACTTGAAGATGCAGAGCGTGCTTATCAGACTCATCTTCGAGATGTAATAGCTTTCTTACAAAGCTACCCTAATGGATTGATTCCAGCTTTTTAGGCTCTATTTTCTCTCTTGCTTCGTTTAATTTTGTTAGAGCACCATGGAAACGCATGTTACATAACATGCTTGATTGTGGAGAAGATGAATTGTATCTTTGTATTGGAATGTATTCTATCCATATGGACGTGATCATGTGGACAAATAGAAAACAATAATGAGGAATATTCAACATCATGCCTGGGTTCCAGCCATTATTTCTCAAGAACGACTATCAGCAATCCCCAATAATCATGTCCATGTGGATATTTTTTTGTGGATATTGTTATGTGGATCTTTGATTTTGTCCATACGCATGCATCCATACGATTGCCTCTATACGATGTGAATACTGTCATGTGGAACTTTAATCATCGATTTTGGCTTCTTGATCTGGTTTTTTGTCAAACTGCATCCATCAATTCTGTCCATGTGGATATTTTCTTGTGGATATTGTCATGTGGACATAATCATAAGTAAGAATCATTCTTTATTCATCGATTTGGTCTTCTTAATATGGTTTGTTGTCCACCGTACCCCCATCCATTAGCAATTGTCCATTGAAAGTTGTCCATATCAAATGTTGTACATATATATATATATATATAAATGTTATGAGATTGGGTATAAAAGTTATCTGTGCAAGTTTAAATCTATATTCGTCCATACGCATGCGTCCATACGATTGCCTCTATACGATTGCGTACATACGATTGTAGCCATACAATTGTGTCCATAGTTCGTCGTTCTTATGAGATTGAGCATAAGAGTTGTATGTGTTATGGTAGGCATGAAAATATAGCAAAAGCGTATTGTTATCTAGATTATTTGAAGTCCCTTATAGACATAGTTGCGACATATTATTCTAACCCTTTTAGACTATCAACCAAAAACCCATAAAAGACATTGTTTCAACCAAAAACAACTCTTAAAATATTATAGTCAAACTGAGTGAAAAAAAGAAGGGGTGGAAACAAAAGAAGTGGTCTACTTGCTATCCACACGATATTATCCATATCCAGTTTGGTTATATGCTTATATCCACGTCAAACTATCCACCACGTCCTGGCGATGTCTCCTCCGGACCTCTGATGGTTAGGGTTTGGTGCGACAGAGACGAATCGATTTTCTTTCCACCAATCTTTCGTTTTTCTTAGAGATGACAGTAAATTTGCCTTTTTTTTACTTCCAACCGTAAATATTTCAACCAGATGAAATAAGTAGAAATAAACCTTAGAGAAGAAGGATAGCTTTGTAATTGCAAGTCTCCAAAGTGCCCAATAAGTAAGAAGTGCCTATTTCTGTAAAGGTAAGTGGGTAAAGTACCCTTAAGTGTAAATAATTCTTAAAAGATATCTATTAATTTGAAGACGGTTATTTTTTTTCCAACATCTTATAGAATAATTTGTCTAACTAAAGCAAAATTATTGCCACATCAATTGGATATGTCCTAGCACGGAGGAGCACTTCTTGCCACATCAGCTTGGTGGTTTTAGATAACCGGAACTGGATTCTAGAGTGTAGACTTTAGATATAAATTGGGTTTGTTTAACAATAACAGAAATACAATTGTATCTACCCTTTAGTTTTCGTTTTTTTAAAGTTTTTTAATAAAACTTTTAAAAATCTTTTTGATGTAACTAATTTAATACGGAAATAAAAATACCTTCTTAAAAAGAGAGTCTATATCCAGGCTACACTTTTTAATCATTCATGATCCCAGTTCAAACACAAACACAAAGTGACCTTATTCGAGTGTGTTATGTATTTTGTGCTCGCAAAACCGAGATCATGGATCTGCTAAACTGACTTACGTATCTCTGATGAGCGGCCTTGCTTCACAGATTTCATCTATGGCGCTTATCAGATCCTGCTTCACCAGCGAGAGTGCTTGTAAAAAATTTTTGTATGTAGTTGATTGGTAATTGTATAACTTTCTGTATCCGGTTGGAGAAGTGGATGTTTTAATTTCTACACTGATGGAGGATTCTCATTTTGGGTGATTAAATGTACATGATTTGGATTGAAAGAAATTTTTGGATGTCTTTATGAAACGCAGGTTGGGTTAGGTATATTGATTTATCCACTTGGTTCCAATATCGTGTTTGCACAGCATGGTGAATTTCTGCTTCTCACCAAAATCTAATTGTATGGTGAAAGTTAAATGATTTTCTAAGTCAATTGTACAAAGAGATGAATAATTGGGGTGATCTGATCAGTGGATGATTAATAAAATGTACTCCATAATCGTAATGGATTTGTAACACCACAATGATTTACTAATATGACAAACAAATTACACAACTGATTTGGTGTAGCCCAAAAAGAAGCTTCTTTCATTGTTGCATAGCATTCCTCATCACTTTCTATCAAACCACTTGTTGCTGATATATCTTCAAAAGTATACTGAATTTTACCATAATCTGCAAAAATATCTTTAAGAAACTTGTTTCTTTCAAAACAATTGATTAACGTTCGAAGATAATATAATTCATCATAAGAAGGATAAATATTATATTTTTTCCCAAGTCGATTTTTAATCTTAACATTTATACAAGTTTTTTTAAACTTTTGTTCCATACATATTTTGTTGGAAAATGATCATAAGTTGGATTTTGAAAATTTTCTTCTTTTTTATTTATAGCAAATCATCTAGATACCATACTTTTTTTATCCACCATTATAGCATGAATCATTATCAAATGATCCTTAGGTGGTTTTGAACAATATAAATAATCTTCAAAAGACATAAGTGAAAAGAAGCAATTTTTGATAATTGAAAAGACGCAACTACAAATAACATTTATTGGATTAAAATTGGAATTCATAAAAAAATACGAATTACAATTTTGAAAAGACACAATTTATTGAAAGACAATTGATATTTATTCAGATTGTTATTATAGATATATTGATGAGTACCTTATTATCTCCTTCAAACCAAATATGCCGTCATCTCTTAATCCAAACATGCTGTAAAACATAGAGAAATCCATTTGCTTCTGCCCGTAGATGAGTTTGAACATTCGGTACTCGTACATAACCTGAATCTAAATGAGTACCTTGACTATTTCGAACAATCCAACTAATACTCATAGTTGTTAAGTCGATTTTGAAACTACTATTACATTTTAACCAACCTTCAGGCGGAGGCTCCCATTGACTTCTACGAGCCGTAGTTGCAGTATCCTAATGTGGTGTGATAATCAAATTTGTCCATGTAGCTTCCATGAACTCCTGAACTGCAAGAAGACCCCTTTGTACAAAGATGGAGTCACACAAAAAAAATTATTTTCTATTTTTTATTATAAAATGGCTACATTTTATTTGGTACTAAACGGCTGCGTTTTATGAGTATTAAACAGCTGCGATTATTGGCCCGTATTAAACGGCGTCGTATTGCTGAAAGGGGAAGGAGGGAAAGGAAAACACGCGAAAACAGAACCGTAAATTTTCTCCCGCTCTGTTTTGGTAAATACATTTTGGAAGCATTCGTCTATCACGTGGATCGACTCCAAGAACCGTTGATTATTTCTTAATCGACGGTCAATAAATATCCTTAATATTCATCGTCTTCTGAGATGTACATGAGAGAGATTATATTACGACTATATAAACAACTCACTTTTCTCCTCTACATTCACATCACAAACATTATTCGTTCAGATCCAATTTTCTCGAGAAAAATTCTTAGATATTTCTCCTTTGAAAAATGTCTGGTCGTGGAAAGGGAGGCAAGGGCTTGGGTAAAGGAGGAGCCAAGCGTCACAGGAAGGTTCTGAGAGACAACATCCAAGGAATCACCAAGCCGGCGATTCGGAGATTGGCTCGTAGAGGAGGCGTCAAGCGTATCAGCGGTCTGATCTACGAGGAGACACGTGGCGTCCTCAAGATCTTTTTGGAGAACGTCATCCGCGACGCCGTCACTTACACCGAGCACGCACGGAGGAAGACGGTGACGGCCATGGATGTGGTTTATGCTCTCAAGAGGCAAGGGAGGACCCTCTACGGATTCGGCGGCTAGGGTTTTATAAATTGTTCTGTCTTCTATTTTCATTAGACTGTTGATTTCAGAGTTTGGTTTTTAAATCCAGAAAAGCACAAAAAGTTGAGGATGTAGTTGCAATTTGGTTAATTCAGTCTCATATGTGATCATCCTCTTTTAAGTAATTACAGCTGCTCTTTACTTTGTTAAATTCCTTTGAACACGACGCAATCATCAAACAATGGCTTTCACATTTTCGCAATCAGATTTCTATAACTAAAATTGTCATTTTCTAGACTTTTAGAGTTTAAAACCGAATCGGTTTAATTGAATTAAATGATCAAAATCTAGTTATGATTACTACAGCTTCTTTACTTTTTGTTATTAATTCCTTTGCACACGATCAAAATGTGAATTTCTAACCTCGTAATCAGAAGTCTAAAAATGTCTTGGTTTAGAGTTTATAACCGGATCGGTTTAATCGAAATAACAAATCAAAATCTGTTTGTTCCAATTCGTATATTTAAATTATTTTGGATTTTAAAATAAAGTAAGACAAAATAAAATCAATCAAATCAGAACATTCGTAATTTCGTATCATCATCTCCCATATTCTAGAGAGAAAGAGAAGAGTCGAGGATAACTGGATAAGAAGCTTTAAACTAGCTCTTCCGTGAGCCCTCGCCGTGAATTTGACCGGGAAGTTCTTGATTCTCGAAGGATGAGAGCTCCGGGGGAAAGCGAAGACGCCGTCATGATCGAAAAGGCGAAAAATGCCGGAGACGCGCATGTTATCACCGTGAATTGTCCGGACCGGACCGGTTTAGGTTATGATATTTGCAGAATCATCCTCGATTTCGGGCTTTATATAAAAAATGGAGGTAAGATTCTTCCAAAATGATTCAATAATCCTTAATTGCTTACAAACTTTGAGCGAACGAGCTTGTGTAATGGTCGAGAGGTGAAGAATCTGATTTGTTTGCTTTTTTGTTTGGTGTATAGATGTTACGACGGATGGAGTATGGTGCTACATAGTTTTGTGGGTGGTTCCTCATTACGATTCTCTGAGACTGAGATGGTCACATTTGAAGAACCAGCTTGTATCTGTATGCCCATCTTGCTCCACCTACTTCGTGCTCAATTTGATGTCTCCTTGTCCTGCAGCATCAACACCTGTTTACTTGTTGAAGTTCTTCTGCCTAGACCGGAGAGGACTCTTACACGGTACTGTGTCTTTTACTTATCGTCTCATGGGTTTTTGATTTCTCTTATGAATGTCGATTCTTGAATGTGTGAAGGAGAATCATCCTGTTTGCAGATGTTACTCAAGTACTAACTGAGCTTGAGCTCTCAATCCAAACCGTGAAGGTCACTACTACACCAGATGAGAGAGTTTTGGACCTTTTCTTCATAACAGATAACATGTGAGTGAGTTAGAGAATCTGCTCTTAAGTATTTTGAATCTAGCATGGATGATGATGATGATTCCTAGTATTGATTTTCTGCTAGGGATCTTTTGCACACGAAAAAGCGCCAAGACGAGACACTGGAGCAGTTTCGTTCTGTCTTGGGTGGATCATGTATTAGCTGTGAACTCGAATTGGCTGGTCCTGAGTTTGAATGTCATCAGAATATTCCATCTCTTTCTCCAGCAGTGGCTCAAGAGTTGTGTACGCTTGAGCAGCAGCTCACCGATGAAGATAGTCGCGCACAGGTTCTTAGCGATGATATGATGAGGCTGAAGAATTCCACAAATGTCACACTTGACAACTCCTTAAGCCCGGCTCACGCGTTACTCCAAATACGCTGCGTTGATCACAGAGGCCTTCTCTACGATGTATTACGAACCTTGAAGGACTTTGACATTAAGGTAATGGCAAAAACCGGCATGCATGTTTTGTCAGAATTCAACGGGCTTTCTTTGTGACATCTCTGTTTCTGCAGGTATCTTATGGCAGGTTCTCGCCTCAAACACAAGGTCGTCGGGATCTAGAGCTATTTGTTCAGCTGAAAGATGAGAAGAAGATCTTGGATCCTGATAAACAAATGTCGTTATCTTCACGTCTGAAAGCTGAAATGCTTCATCCTTTACGGGTCATAATAGCAAACAGAGGACCAGACACTGAGCTTTTGGTTGCTAATCCAGTTGAGCTATCCGGGAGAGGCAGGCCGAGAGTGTTCTATGACGTTACCCTTTCACTTAAAGTGCTTGGAATCTGCGTTTTCTCGGTAAGAAACAGAATCTATTCACAGAATTTTTCAGGTATCAGGTGAGATTCTGACTGTGAACTGTGTTGTCTTTTTGATTCTATCTCTCAGGCTGAAATAAGAAGATACACGGCTAGTGACCGAGAATGGGAAGTTTACAGGTTTCTTCTGGATGAAAACTGTTTGTTCCAGCTCGGTAGCGCATCTGCTAGGAATGAGATTGCTAATAAAGTGAGACGAACATTGATGGGTTGGTGAATTAAAGACATGTACATGGGAGGTAAATATGTACTGATATGTAGATTTATATCATCTATAGACCATGGTATGCCTTTAGTTGTGTCTTATTGCTTTTAGGTTCATGTAAATGCTTATTATACTCAATTGGCTGTTGGTAAATCAGCAGAAGCAGGAGAATTTCTCACTAATATCTAAAAATAAAAAATTCTCATCAATATCTATACATACAGAAGACGGAGCAAATGAATCCATCATTTACGTCACACATCTTGAGAATGAAAGGAGCTGTGCATCTCGAGTGGCACTTGCTGCAGAGTGGTCGAGAACTGTGACTGTTAGGAATCACCTTGTAATAAGTGTAGCTCCCTTTGCAGCTGCTAAATTCTTTGAATCTTCGTAGTGGCATGAGACCAGCGAATTCTCCAAGTACACACTTCATATGCACTGTTACCCCACAATCGTCAGAGCATGTGTAGAACCATCTGCTTCGATCTAGTTTTCCCTCGCAAATGTCACACCAATAGTCGTCACCACCACCACTCACAATTTCACCATAATAGATGTGTATAAGAGACAGGTGTAGAACCATCTGCTTCGATCTAGTTTTCCCTCGCAAATGTCACACCAATAGTCGTCACCACCACCACTCACAATTTCACCATAACATAAGGAAAGAGGATGCTCGTCGCATATGTGCTTTACCGTTGTTGGCAACTGAGCACAAGTAAAACATAGACAAAAGCTACAATCATCACAACACAAGCCATTCTTCGATTTGAAGACGAGACACGCATCGCATCTGTTGAACTTGGTATCGTAGTATAGAGGATGTGGATGACAACCATGGATAAGCGGTTCAACGAAGGAACCGCACTTTGCATCCAGAAGCCAACCTCTATACCCGTACTTGAAGCCAGTGTTGAATGTTTCACAAGCAACACATTGAAAAACATCGGGAGTATCCATGCTTGGAGGGTGTAGTGTAAATGGTTTCCCATGGTACACATGACGTTTCTTCCGAGGAAGATTCGCGCATGTTTCGTGGAGAACAAAATCACATACCAGACAACTGTAGGTCGGATCAGAACAAACAGGGAGGACGCATGCTTCACAGCGTGTGCTTTCACCATCAACGATACCGTCTTTGTTGAGTATCATATCATGTTGTTCATGGCTGAAGTGTGTTATCAAGTTTTCCGCCACCACTTTGAATGGTGAAATATCTTCGGTATCTTCAGGTATTCCCTCGAGTTCTATCCCGTCCCACAATCTATTCAGAAGTGTGTTTCCTCCCATTGCGCATTGGGAATGAACCGCATAGTTCTGGCAAGTGGAGCAAGAATAAGCTCCGTAGTATTGACTAACACTTTTGCGACAGACTCCACATTTCAAATACCCAGGACCAACATGTTGAGTGAGATAGATGCGATGATCATGACGGTTGATGTTGATGACACGTGGTAGATCGATACAACCTCGATGCACCATGAAACCGCAAGGAATACATAAGTAAGGACTTGTGTCACCTTGCATCCCACAAACATTACAAGTAAATGACATCCGTCTAGACAAAAGAGTAAGTTGATGTTGGTGGGTCTTGTGATGTTGGATAGCAAGAGGTGGTGGGTTTCCCCCACATAAGAGACATAAGCTGAAGTTGCAAATGTGACAATGATGAATCACATGTCCAGAATCTTCGCCGCACAAAAGACATGTCTTGTCGGCTTCATCAGGGAGTGACTCAGATGTGATGAACACCAGAGGATGATTAGGGTGAGAAGGATGACTTACTTGTGGTGAAAAACCGAGGCAGTCCATGTGAATGTAGACGAAGCATTTAAAGCACGCAAAAGTATACGTTCCCGTAATACTCTTGTTACACGTTTTACAACGTGGAGTAAACACACAAAGGCTACTATCAAACTCGTATTCTTCGTCAGACTCAGTCTGGGCTTTAAAGAACACGAGAGGATGCTCATGGGACATAGGATGGTCAACAGTAAGCGGTGGTGGTTTCCTCGAACATACCAGACACAAGTTGAAGTCACATGTGGAACAACTATAGCCATCGTGAGAGTGAAGTTTGCCGCCAATCCAACTCACTTCATATCCGCACAAAACACATGAGGGTATCTCATTGGAATGGTTAGTGAGAAACAGAGAGTGTTGGGGATGAGAAAGGTGGTTGATCCTTGGTGGAGGTAACTCGGCACATTCTTTGTGGAACCAAACTTGATGCTCACAATCAGAGTCATTGCAACGGTATCCGCCAAAGATGTGAGTTGAGTTTGCGCATCCATCACACCAAGCCCGAATGAAACGAGATGAAGGGTAGAGAGGATGGTTGTGAATGGGTAGTTTTACCGATGTCTCCATGCTTTGTTTGATATTCAAGCTGTTTGGTTTCTCTAGTTTGTTTACAATGGCAAGAATATGCATTTGTAAACTTTCAGTGGTGAAGATATAATATTACTGGGTTTAAGCTAATAACCAATTAATATAATTATCAGATTTTAAAACAAATTTTACCGAGTTTCTATGTCCAACAATTTGTCGTGCCTGTCACGTGTGTCCAGTCTTTTGATAACATTTTAGAAGACTATATTTTAATTTAAAGCATGATATTGTCTTTTTCTTGTTTTCTTTTCTAATCTCTAGTATCCATTTGCTCCAATCTCGAGTGATTCAATTTGTAGTGCCTGTCACGTGTGCACAGTCTTCTTCCTGTTTTCTAATCTCTGATATACATTTGCTCCAATCTCGAGTGATCAATACGTATAGTTTTTTTTTTTTTTTTTGATTTAACTAGTCAAGAGCCAGTATAACGTTAATAAATAAATGTTCCGTAAGTTAATTATCTTTAATCAACAGAAGCTAATCCTCAATAAATATCGGCTTTCTTGTGTTATATATCTCGGTGTTAACAAGCTTCCACAAATCTGAACGTGGTTACATCAGAGTGTGACCAATAAGGCAATCACCATGATCTTGCTTAGTTTTATCAACTAACCATAGAGGGATAAGAGATCAGTGTTGTAATCAACGAAACTATAATCTCAATCTTTACGAAAAGAGTTGAATAAAGATGCAATGTGGGATCAAACATTATTATTGCTCTCTCAAGTAACGTTTAACATAATCAAGGGCATGTAAATGACAAAAAAAAAAAAAAAAAAGGAATAGCCAGCAAAGTGATATAGCTCACACGAAACTTGTAGATGAGAGAAGTTATATACACTTGTGATCCTCTACATAGTCTACAAAGGTGTGAACTCTTCTAGGAGTACCAGACGCTTCAAAACCTTGGATTTCAACTCTTTTGAGAGTGTTCTTTTCGGGATTGAAGTAGAAAACATAAAACAGTTTAAATGTATAGCTCATCATCGAAAAAACAATTTCACCTGCAGAAGTCACTCCAACCACATCGACGCGAACATGAACACTTGGACCCTCAAAGAATTTTTCCAAGGAGAAAGCTTGGTTCGACCATTCTTGTTTCTCAGCATCCTCTAGAACCCACAAACACAACTCGACGTCGTGCCTTCCAACAGAGTAATCATGATACCATATCGAACCAACCACACCTAATTTACCTTTGTAATTTACCAGTTTAGTAGACGAAGGAGGAATGGCGTTGTTTCCGAGAAACCAAAGTTTCTCGGACCTAACATCAAAGCAAGCTAGAATCACAGTAGGGTTTTCACCACATGTGCGAGCAAAGTAATACACAACCCCATTGATGCATATCCCTTCTTCAGATAGAGGATCATGGAATCGACACTCAACCTTCCTCCACGACACTTCTTTTCCGGTTCCTAACGTCAGAATTTGATTCTTCTCATCATCACCATCATATAGAGGGCGGCTGATGGACAATACCTTGAATTTTTTATCAATCGGATCATACCCTAAAAAGCTTCTCGAGTTCCTCGGAATGGGTAAGCTCGTGTACTGTCCCGTGCCAGGGTTATATATCACCGACAGTTTGGTCACGTTCATCTTTGAGAAATGCACGTTTGGGAAATAGATCAAACCCGAGACAGGGCCACAAATCTCTGAGCTCACGTCTCTAGGAGGTTTCATATGAGTATCAGTGGCTACTACAAGGGACGAATTTTCATCCGGATTTTGAGTCTGAGGCGACGAGTAGAAGTGGCACTTATGGTCTCGTTTGAAGGCGAAGAAGAGACGCGGCCGAGCCGAAGATTTGGTCAGGAACAACTCTGTGAAATCTGGACGGCTATTAAGTAAGGACGCGCAGAACTTGGATCCAAAACGAAACCTAGCGACTGACTTAGCCGACGATCTCGAGAGTATCTCCAGGATGAGATCAATCGGGATGGGATCTGAGTCTGGTCCTCTATGCATCTTGTGTGTTAATTTGTGCCAGAGACTTGAATTTCCATTTTCCCATAGGCTATATAGTTTAGGGTTTCAATGGGAATCTAAATTTATATGCTAACTACGAGAGAAACCGCGCGCGATGCGCGGATTTTATTTTAATTTGAGTTTTTAATAATACGTTTTAAATTTATATTTTGACTATTTATTTTATATTTTTTCTTTAAAAAAAATAGTATATGATGTGTGTAATCACTTTCATACATGATTTCACGAATCTTTATTTATTCATCAATTTTCATACTCTTTTCATTTGTTTAAATCTTAATATTATAATAATTTTTATTTTTTTTCAATTTATTATTTTGAAGATTTCTTTTGTATATATTTCATTGAATTCATGTATTTTTCATGTTTTAAAATTTTGTATATTTTTGTATCCATTTTTTTTTTTTTTTTTTTTCTTCTCTTAATTTTTTATATAATTTGTTATCTTCTCGATTTTTATTGATTATATTGTTTTGTCTTACGATATTATAGGTTGGAGTTACCTTTTTAATTTTCTTCAATATCATTAGAAATTTTTGCTTTGTGGTCGTGTAGATAGCGGTCGCGACCAAACGGTTATAGGTGCAATGGCTTCTTATTGAAGAGTAAAATCAGATTTTCTGCATCTTCTTATCTTCTCGCCTTTTTATTGAATATTTTGTTGTGTCTTACGATTTATATGTTGTAGTTAACTTCTTAATTTATTCAATATCATAATTTTTTTCTGTTGTACCAAAGTTTATTTATCCTAATTTATTTGCAAATAAGTATTAAATCACTTAAAAAATAGAATGATATATTTAAAATAATGTATTATATAATATTTATATATATGTATGTTTTTTAATTAAATTTGAATTTCATCTACTTACAATAATTTTTAAATAGTTGAATTCAATTTTAATAGTTTTTATGTATAGCTAATTTATACATATGCTAATTTTTATTTATGTTACTTGATGTTTAAAAAAATAATAATTAATTGTTTATATACTTTATACATGTGGAAAAATAAAGTTATGATTGACTAATAAGAAGAAACTGATGTGTCATCTTCTGGAGAGTCTCATTCATCTATTATATAGTAGATGGTGATTTGTAATTGTGAATGTGTTATTTGTTTATTTTTTTCAATGATTTATTTTTTTTGTATTGAATATGTTAAAAAATTATTTCTTATACCTTAATAATAGACATTTTATTATATACATAACAAAAGACACAATTTAATCTGAAAGAATAAGAAAGTAAAAATTGAAATTGTTTATAATTATGTTTAGTCTATATCTTTTTATCATATATAGTTGGATGCGTTTAAATTAGTAATTAATATGATCACGACACGTGGTAAGTGAGTTGGTTAGATTTCGACACGTGTTGCAATTAGAATATATTATATAGGTAAAATTTAATTTTATGAGTAGTTATATTTTAATAAATAAATGAGTGTTAGTATGTAATCAATTAAGAAAATAAAAATAAAAACAAAAGTAAATGAGTTAATTTCATTGTGAGAAAAGATAATCTGAAACACTAATCCTTAAAAAAGAATTTAACTTGAATGTTTTTTTTTGGTTGTGCGTTTTGTGAATAAGATTTTATTTGTCATTAATTTCAATAGATGTTGTATATAATTTAGTGCTTTGATAATTTATAAGTGGTGTTCGTTTGATTTTTTTTTATTTTTTTATTCTATCAGCATGGTTTTTTTTAATATTTTTTACTATTATTATAGTAATCTTCGCAAACTTTGACAAAGAGCACTCATGGCGTAATGGATAAGATTGTTGATCTTTATTGAGAAGGTTGTGGGTTCAAATCCCCTCGGATGTGAGGAAATATAAGTATTTTGTTTGGTTCCCCATTTAATGTTAAATGAAACAATTTTTAAAAAATTAAATAAGAAAAGACAGGTGACATGCTCTTGTGTGATGACGTGACACTCCCAGGAGAGTGCCATTCAGCTTTCATATAGTAGATTAGTACCAAAAATTTTCAATAAATTATGATTTTCATTGAATCACCTATTTAGTTGTTATCTTGATTTTAGTACATAAACCAATGTTTTGAAACCCGATCCGGACCGGCCGGTTCACCCGGTTAATCCGCGACCCGGTTACTAATCCGGTTCAGATTCAATATTTAAATCTGCTACTTATAAACCCGGTCAAACCCAGAAAAAACCGCTATTACTCAGTGACCCGGTTCATTGGTTGAACCAACTGGATTGCAGTTTTTTTTCTTTCACACGAACGACCTAGTATGTCTTCTCCGATATAATAGTAATCCAATTTTAAAATTTTAAAAACTCGAATAACCGATCTTATCTTATCTTATAACTTCCATCTTTTTTTAATAATACTTCATTTTGTGTTGTTTGTCGTAAATTGATTTTGTTTTCATATCATATATGGTTCTGTTTTTTTTTATTAAATTTTTTTTTTTGTATTTTTTGTTTCATTATCTTTTCACATGTGTGTGATTATACTTTGTTTTCTGGTCTTTTATTTCTTTCTTTGTTATTATTTTTATGTTATGAAGATTTTTTTGTTATATTCATAGTTAGATATATACATAATAATATTAAAATTTTACTAATTTATTAATCCACGGTCGGACTAGAGCAACCCGGATCAATCCAGTGACCCGGCAACCCAAAAGCTATTACGGTTTGCTTGCCAGGTCGGGTTTAAAAACATTGCATAAAACTAATATTCGATAACATCTAAGATACGAATACTTGCCATGAATCTAAAACACATAAAATAAAACACATTCGACGCCACTAAAATACTCTAGAACTACAATCTATGATTATCTATCTAGACCAATACGAATCACATGTAAAATGTATCACAGCCTTGAGCAGTGACGATAATGCTATGTGATCTATTAGAGGTGGGCATTTTATCCGGATCCGAAAATTCGATCTGATCCGTATTGGGCGATCGACAAGATTGACCATATCAAGATTATGGAAATTATGAAGATTAAAAAAGATCTAGAAGATTATGGATATTTACAAATATCAAATTAGAAAACTTAGTTTTATCTTAAATGTATTATTTACATATTAGTTTAGACAATTCAGTTGCTTGTATATCTGTATAATCATATATGCATCTTGTAACATTATTCTTATGAAAGTCTAATAATAATTTTTTCTAACCACCTTTGTGTTTTTACTCTCATCAATTTATCAATCCGACCCGAAATATATGATCCGAACCTGTTCGGATCTTTCGGATATAATTGTCACTGATTTTTGGGTACCAGATAATATCCGGACCGATCCAATATCTGAAAAATATCCGAAGTATCCGATTTTTTAAGCCCTAGTACTTCTTTTTATGTTCTTTGTACTTTTGTCTTTTGGTGACAATTTGAAGTATGAAGTTAAAGTTTATTTTGGTTTTGAATTTTGAATTTTTAGTTTGCTTTAGAATCGATATTATTTTGGTTATTTTTGAATTTTCATTTTTAGATTTTCGGTTACTTTAGAATATTTTTGGTACATTTGCTTACTTTCTTTTACTTTTGGGATAAAAGTATTCGAATCCGAATCCGAACCGAACCCAAAAATCAGATCCGAAAAATTATATCCGAACCCGAAAAAATCCGAACTAAATTTGATCTAAAATTTAATAATACCGATCAATACCAAAAACTATAGTTACAAAATATTCAAAACTCGAAATATCTGATCCGATCCGATTTGGTAACCCGAATGTCCACCCCTATAAATATGATTTATTATCACCTGTTGTACCATGCTTTTGGATGACTATTATTAAAATCAAGTTAATTACCAAATATAACTTCAAAAAAATATTAGAAACGCAAAGAAAACTGATACTGATCGCATATAATATGTGCTTTGCCGTTGTTGCCAACTAAGCACAATTAAAATATAGAGAAAATTAAGTTACATTTCACAGCCCAATTTTTTTTGTTTCAACACGAGACATGCATGCATGTTTGACACTTCACATCGTAGTATAGGAACCACACTTTGCATCCAGAAGCCAATTAAGATCCAGAAGCCAAGATTGTCAAGTGGAGCATGTGAACAAGGTTGATCAATTCAAGAAGCTTATCTTGTGAATGTATAGACTTTGACAATTTGAACTCTGAGGATGTCTGCTAAGTTTGTAACGAAAATGTGTTTCTGATTATTCCATTGTTTTTATTAAGTCACGGCCTCACGGAGTCACGGGTAACCTTTTCAAGAAGAAAGCTCATGACCTTTTCTTCTATTTGCAATTATTTCATTTTCCTTCTCAATAATTGACCAAGTCTCACATGTTAATTATACTTGCCAATTTTCAGGATATGTTGAAACTTAAAAGTCGTCAGAATTGCTACCGCAGCAACATATCAATTTTTTTTTTTTGGAATTGAATGTCATATTTATTCAAACCAAAAAAGACTTTTTCACAACAAGTGCTTCGTGAGGCTGAGTGTTTCCAAACTAAAAACATACAACTTTTGGGACCAATTGAAATTAAAACTAGATCCTTGAGACAAACCATATTTGTAGGCTCTCTTCATACTTATGGTCCCCCAAGACTCGAATTGAAAGTAGTCGATTTTGCACTTGTTAATTTTTCAATAAACTTCACGATAGTAGTAGTCGGAGTAGATGGGGTGTCACCGTGTCACCTTGCACATATCAATCTTTTTCATATTCAAGTTGAAACACAGAGAGAAAAGGAAAAAAAAGAAGAAGTTGAAACACAGTGAGGCTATACTGCAGTTACAATTGTTCATCTTCAATCGACTTTCCACTATACCGCAGAGGTTTTAAAGAGCTATTAAACTATAATATCAATCTTTATGAAAAGAGTTTAATGAAAACGGAATGTGCATGGGAGCAAAGCATTTATTTTGCTCTCCCAAGTAACGTGAAACACAATTAAAGGCTTGTAGATAGATGATAATTAACAAAACAGAAAAAAAAAAAAAATGAATAGGCAACAAAGTTAGGTAGCTCACACGAAACTCGTAGATGAGAAAAGCCACACTAGCAGCCAAAACTAGCTAGAATCTATAAACTTGAAATCGTCGACATGGTCTACAAATGTGTAAACTTTACAACGAGTTCCAAACGCTTCAAAACCTTGAATTTCAACTCTTTCCATAGTGTTCTTTTCAGGATTGAAGTAGAAAACATAAAACGGTTTCAATGTATAGTTCATCGTCAAAACAACTTCACCCGTAGCAGTCACTCCAACGACAGCGAGGGATGCGGGAACCTTAGAGCCAATGCCACGTATGAAATGATGTGTAGACCATTTTTGTTTCTTAGCATCCTCTAGAACCCACAAAGACAACTCAATACTACTAACCCATCCGTACCTAATATCAGTCCCGCCTAATTTACCTTTGTAATTTATCAGTTTGGTAGGCCAAGACTGAATGATATCATTAATAGATTTTCCTTCAAGAAACCAAGTTTTCTCGGACCTAACATCAAGGCAAACTATACTCGCACGACGCGAACCAGGAAGTAAACCAGGTTCGGGAGCCAAGTAATACAAAACCCCATTGATGCATATCCCTACACCTAAAGGATAATGCGTTAATGGAATTTCGATCGTCCTCCATGACACTTCTCCAGTTCCTAATGTCAGAATTTGATGCTCCTCCCCTTCACAAGAAAACAGTACTTTGAATTGTTTATCAATCGGATCATACCCTAGAAAACTTTTTTCCAAACCCTTCTTCTTCGTCACTGGTTTGGGTAAGCTCGTGTACTGTCCCGTGCTAGGGTTATATATCACCGGGGCTGTGATCGTATCCCTCTTTGAGATACGCATGTTAGGGAAATAGATCAGACCAGAGACAGGGCCATAAATTTCTGAGCACATCTCTCCAGGGGATTCCATATGAGAATCGGCGGCTACTACAAGAGACGAGTTTTCATCTGGATTCTCGGGCTGAAGCTGTGGCGACGAGTAGAAGCGCCACTCACGGTTTTGTTCGAGGGCGAACAAGAGACGCGGCCGAATCGGAAGACCTGGTCAGGAACAACTCGGTGAAACCTGGACGGCTAACGATGGACGTGCATAACTTGGATGCAAGACGAAACCTAGCGATTGACTTAGCCGACGATCTCGAGAGTATCTCGTCAACGAGATCAATCGGGATGGGATCTGACTTTTCTCCTCTATGCATCTTGTGGGTTGGTTCCAGAGTTAGCAAATTTTCCAAAGGCTATATATCTATTCTAATATTACAAGGTTTTTGTTTAGAAACTGCTCTGAAACGCTGACACTTGACACACGAGAAATTGACATCTGTCATAAAAAAAAAACTGAATTGAAGAAACTTCATCTACCGGCTCGCCAATCAAATCCTCATGACTTCCAGCCCTACCCTCCGATCAAATCCTCCCGACTCACTACCCTCGAAGCCTCGTCTCACCATTAAAGCTTCTTCTTCGGGACTCTCTTATCAGCCGCTACTCTCGGTTTCAAGATCTATTGTCAAAGCTTAAACCTTTACGATTTTTCGTTGTCATCCTTGTCATCGGCGCTAGATAGAGCTTCTCCAGAGAAGTCCTGCTCAGAGTGGTGTTGGAAGAGGCCGTGCTGTTCATCCTGCTGCTGCTGCTATCCATGGCTTCTAGATTGAATATTCACAAGATGAAGACCCTATTGGGGGATTTCTTGGATTTTGGAAGAGATTGAATTTAAGAGAAACATATTTGGGATAGGGCTGATTACTGGAATCAAGTGGGATTAGGCACATATTCATATCCAAAGGCAACAACAGCGGCTCAACATCATGTACAATTTCTGATTCCCTTTAGGCATTACTCTCTTTTAGGCACTGTAACACAGTCGCAGCCGCCAAAAATGGAGTGGCTCGCCAAAACATAAGCAGTTTGGTTACATTTACATCAGGAATTGCCTTAGCTGTTGAATGGTTATTTCGCGGCAAGAGCCACAATGGGTTCCACTTGTCACCTTGATTGGTCTTTGTGTCTTCATGGCCATCTCTTGTTCTAGTTGTGGCTCAAGTCAGATTGTAGACTCAGTCGCGGCTAAAGAACAGTGAGTTGATGTTCCTGAGGCTCAGCGAAGTGAAGAAACCGAATAAACCTTGCTGTAAATGTTACGCTCACATTGGTCCTTTTTCTCAATATTGAATTTCTGTGGGGACTTCAAATTCTGTTTCTTGTGACTCAACTTTAGATTCCTCATTTACTTACGCAAGTGGTTCAACGTTGCTGTTCGTGAATCAGATTATGACGCTAAAGCTTGGATTTTGACATTTTCTTCTATCTTTACAGCTCCTAAGATCATTGCTACTAGACAATTAAGAGTTTGAAGCTTTCTCTCGCTTCCGTCAAGTTAATCATCCATCCAAATAAAAAACCTCGAGGTTTGGATTTTACTACAAGCTTGTAATCAAATCTTCAACAATAATGTCAAATTTGTGTGGATTTTGCTCTGGGTTTTGATTATTGAGAATTGGTTATTACAATTTTTTTTTTGAAATTATGGTTAAAATGATCAGTTATCAATGCTAGATTTTTCTTAAATTCTTTGCCTATGTTTTATGTACAGTGCGATCTTGTGTAGAAACTATGAAGTTCTTTAGTCTAGAATCGTTTTCGATATTGATGTGGTTTGCTCTCGTGTTAGATTTAAGATGGTAACTCTTTAACTCTATATATATGGAATTTATGACGTTCCTTTCTGAAAGTAGATGATTTTGTGTTTTTGACATTTTGAAATTATTTGGTTGACTATGACATTGTTGTGACAGTTATCATAGCCGTTCAAGCAACATGTTGAGGGAAAAGTAGGGAAAGCCGTTCAGAAACACATCCATCTCGTCAGAGAAGTTGATGTAAGATTCTGTTCGAGGAGGATAGTTTGATAAAGGACCTAGAATTCGTAGAGGCGAGGTAAACATGTCTTCCTTATCGAATTGTTGAGTCTTGATCTCTATCTCACATCCAAATCCTGCTAGGAATTTGATAGTTAAGCAACTATGTAGTAAATGTTTGTCCTAATCCAGAAACCGTTACTTCAGTAGCTAACATGCAGTTGCTATGGTACTTTAGGTGACATTGTTTACAAAGAAGCATGGTGTTGTGTGCGCTGAGGAAGATGTTGAGATGGTATACGCCTGTATTGACTTGGTATCAACACAAGCGTTACATGTAAAACTCTGAAGAATATTGCTACTAGAGAAGTAAAACTCTAAAGATTCTACAAGCCATACATGTAACAAATGATATAATTATTAATTACATAAGATTCTATGAAATTCTTAATTATTAGAGATTTCATTTTGCAAAATCCCTAATTACCATCTTTCACTTAAAGAGAAACAAACTCTTTCTTTATATTAAAAAAAGTGCGGGTATGTTTTCCCTGCTCCAAAATATATATATATATATATACATAACCACTATTTTTAATTATTTTGTTACTTAAATAGTTTTTTTTCTAAAACATTAACAAATTTATTATCATACTTTTATTGGAATTAAATATATATATTTGTGCTATATTTAACAATTTTTATTTAAAAAAGTTTACCGCAATATATCAAAATTTAATCAATTAACTCGTATGCATTTTGATCTAATGTATATCATGATTATGATATTCATGGCAATCTCAAGTAGTAACTTTCAAAATAATGAGATATTTTAGCTTAAATTCATTTCCCTTACTGTATTACAAAAAATATCAATAAAATCTTTAAGTAGTATAGTGTTCATTGCCCCAGTTTCAAAAGAAAATACCATACCTTGTCATCAACATTTGTAAAGTTCCATACATAAGTAACTTGATAACCCAAGTGCCTCAAGTATCTGATCAGAGATCAATGCCAATTCAAAAAAACTCATCTAATTTCTTCATCTTGGTTCAGTGTTTATCAAATCAGAGAAGAAATCTAACAATGGACAAAAAGGTTTCAAATGCCGGATTTTACACAGAATCCCCCAAATTTGTTATCTCGGGCGAATTAAGGAAATTCTATATTTAACATCAAAATATACTCCCTGTTTCTCATAGATTGATATTTGGAAAAATTAGATATAAGAGATATTTGAAGGTTTCAACTCAAATTCATAAGAAAATTAGATGTTAATTTGGTAATTGGAGACCCCTAAAAATAACATCTAATTTGGTCATTGTGATATATGTCTTGATAATCTATAAGAACCTAAAAATATTAATACGTTATTTTGCGGTCACAAATTTCACCACGAGTGTATTTCAGATTAGTTATACTACTGAACAATGTCTTTATTGTCAAAAAGACGTAATATAATATTTAACTTGCTTATGATGAAAAAAAAAAATAGTCTATATAGATATTATTATTACACAAACCTTCAATAATATAAATATTAAATGGTATAAATAAATAAAAAAAGAGATAATTAACAAAATAGTATGAAATTAATAGTAAAATAAACACAATCAAAATATAACAAATCCGCGCAACGCGCAGACCTAGCCCTAGTATATATATAGTTTAGGGTTTCAAAGAGAATCTCTTTAGAGTAGGTTTTTTTTTTTTCTCTTTAGAATAGAATTAAGAAATCTTCTTGAATATGGAAATAATTAAATAGGGACTTTAGGATACTGAATATGCGATGAGAACAAAATAACAAAACTATGCCAACCAATTTTCAAAATTAAACTACTATTGTGCTACACTTAGCCTTTTTAGTTTCATTGACCGAAAGGTGTTATATAATTACACAAACCCGACTCAAAAGTCGTGAACCAATTGATTTTTTTTTTTTAAAGATAATATAGCAGATCACTCCAAACAATTAATAACTAAGACCTCAAGAACCAGAACGACAAGTTGTAAATGGGAACCACCTGACTTAGGATGGCTTAAGTGTAACTTTGATGGTAGTTATTGCAGAGATCAAGAGTTTATGAGTGTTGGTTGGATTATTCGAGATAGTAATGGTAAGCATATTTGAAACACCATTGCTGGCGGAAGCTAATGGATTCCTACATGTAGTACAACATGTATGGGGAAAAGGATGGAGAAACATTTGGTTTGAAGGAGATTGTCTACAGCTAGCACAGATCATCAACAAAAGTCAAGGAAGCATGGAAATTGGTAGCTTACTTTGTGATCTTCGTCATTGGATAGACAAACTCCCGGATTGTTTCTTGGGCCATGTGAATCGAGAGCGGAACCAAATAGCCGAAGTTTTAGCTAAGATAGCCTATGAGCTAAATAATTTATGTATAAATTTCATTAGACCTCGGATATGGATGATAAACTATTTGTATTATCCGTTTACAATATAATAAAAATAATTAGATGTTACAACAACAACAAAAATCAGGGAGTGACTCAAATACGATGAGGAGCGGAGGATGATTTAGGGTGAGAAAGATGAATTTTGGTGAGAAACCGAGGCAATATATATGAATCTAGACGAAGCGTTTTATTTTTATTTATTTTTGATATGCATTTGAATTAAATTTAGTAATGAGAGCGCTTGTAATAGACGAAGCATTTAAAGCACCTAAAATATACGTGCCCATAATACTCTTATTACACGTTTTAACAATGGGGTCTAAACGCACAAAGACCATTATAAGGTTTTGAATGGCATTCCGTTTCATGTGCGATTAATTAAGATTCGAATACGATAGCGATGCAATTTGGATTAATTAAGATTCGAATACGATAGCGATGCAATTTGGAAATGATGTGATTCAATAGAATTGTGAATGGAGATACGATTCAAATACGATACGGTTACCCAATATTCTTGAATGGCAATACGTTTTAAAAACGATTAGAAAACAAAATTACCAAAATATACATAAATTGTATTGTTGTTTGTTTATATTTTTAAAATTTTATACATTATAAATAGCACATAAATTAATTTATAGGAAATATATTTGTAAATATTTAGTTAGACTAACAATTTCAAATTATAAAAATGTAATATCATCATTCAGTCAATAATATTTAGAATTGCAAAATCAATAACATGACCCTCATCTCAAACACGGGTTGGTAAAGGAGCTTTCAGATTCTTGATAGAATCGTATAAAATCCTTCATTAGTCGTAAAAGAGTTACAAGAGTTGCTTATATACAAGTAAACCATATAGCTAAACCTAGCCTAAACCACTAGATAACCAACATAACATAAGCATGAGTAAACCAACACTAAACCATATATATATGTACTCTAATAGGAGCTCCTACTGCTTGAGTTATTTCTTGCAACAATTTCTCGTACACACCCATCTCATCCTACACGAACAGAGCCAAGACAAGTATGATCAGTCGTGCAACAAGAAAAGTATCAGGCCAAAATTCTACATAACATTTGACAGAAAGAATCATGCATCCAAATGGAATCTGAAAAATCAGATGAGCCAAAAAAAAAACTAAAACAATTTATTATTCTGTTTCTTCCTTTTGATATAAATGAATTGTCCATAATCAATCAAATATATCAATAGCCAAGAATAAGATTCAAACTCTGGCTGGATCCATAGATCATTTAACTAATCTAAAGCATCGAGTTCCATTTCTAAACCCAGAACCAAAAACCTAACCACCAACTAAACCCATCACTGACCTGAAATCACATGCAAATTCGACACAAACCCAAAATAAAAAACATGACCATTAGATGAATGAAATACCCTCTGATTTTCTCAGAACTACATCAAACCATGAACCTGCTCATTCCTGTAATCTAAAACCATGTAAGAAAAAATGAGGATAGATTAACGCTAAAGAACATGTTTCAAGGTCATATAAGAACATTGACTTATAAACATTCAAACATGGATTCATAATCATATATTTAAGCATATAAGTACGTAGGTGTTTAAAGTACCCATAAACCTGTTCTTTTTTCCTGTCATTCTCTCTAGATATTCTATCTTCTTTATCTCGCTTGGTAGTGCCATAAAGATTTGTCGCCTCTGCTCATTTTTCTCACGAAATACAAGGGTTACCCAATACAGCTCACCTTCTTTGTTAAGAAAGATCATTTTCTCCATCTCTTAACACATGCAGCAGAGCTATATGTATAAGAACTTTCTCTACTTCCCATAAAAAATCTTTCCTGGTCCTCAATAAGATCCAAGACTCGATCCCATTGATTTGCCTTGGACTGTTTTTTAGAATGATTTCGATCTTTTTGATTTTGGCTGCTTGCTGTTTTTCGGAGGTTGCTCAGAATTCTGAGCTTCATAAGGGGTATTAGGATAACTCTCTTCAACAGAATTTTCCTGAGAAGGCAAAAAATTGGCCCATCATGATGTTGCCATCCATCATCACCAACTGAAATTAACACTTCAGAGAAAAGTTGTTTGATGAGTGGGATATCTCGTATAGGATAGTTACGAAGAATTTTTGCTTCAGGTTTTCCTACCAAAAACATAGACAAACATAAACAATAGTTTCAACATATAACCTCTCTCAAATTAATATACAATGATACCTTAATTTTTTTTTTTTTGACAACCAATGATACCTTAATTAAGTTCTCCCACAAGGAAAAAGACATTTCAATTGCTCTTGTCTCTTGACAAAATTTCACAGCAGAGAAATCAGATATGACTCGCTTGTATGATGCATGTTGTCTCTTAATGATATCTAGACGATTTCTAAACTTATCATTTTTTCAGTCTAATCCATATCTTTTAAAAAATTCATCCCTAAGATTCATCCTATCAATTTCTGTTAGACATGTACTTTCCCAATTTCCTTTTCTTTTTTCTTGTAAACATATTTCTAAATACCCACGGGCCAAATTAGGCGGCCAATTTATGTATAGACTTACCGCAGTCTAATCACAGCTTTAAAGGTCGATTGTGCAGCGATTAGGAGAAGAGTAAAATAGATGAGACTAACCGCTTGCAAATCACAGCTAAACCACGCCTCAATCAAATCGCGTTCTCACTCGTTGCTGACTCTCCGATTAGGGTCACCACACCGGAACCGTGCCGCATTGCCATTCAGTGCCTCAATACAATAACCAAATTTAAGTTCCGTTTTCGTTTCAGACTAGAAAAGAATTAAGTATATTATATATTTATTTCAGAAACACTAAATGAGAAGCAGAGGAGCATCAAAGATTTATTAGAAATTGAGAACGAAGCATTGGCAATATAGCTAGGAAGAAGATTGTTTCCCTATATATAACCGATATACGCATCAAATAACACATTAGAGGCCACTAAAAGAGTTGAATAAAGATGCAACGTGGGATCAAACATTATTTTGCTCTCTCAAGCAAACCAAGGGCACGTAAATGATAACCAAAAAAAATAATAATAATAATAATAAGGAATAGCCAACAAAGTGATCCTCTTACATACGAAACTTGTAGATGAGAAGTCACACTAACAGCCAAACTAGATAGACTCTTGTTATATGTTATATAAACTTTGTGATCCTCGACATAGTCCATAAAGGTGTGAACTCTGGTACCATTCTTAGACGCTTCAAAACCTTGGACTTCAACTCTTTCCATAGTGTCTTTTTCAGGATTGAAGTAGAAAACATAAAACCGTTTATCTGTAGAGTTCCTCGCCAAAACAATTTCACCTGCAGGAGTCACTCCAGCCACACTACCTGAAACCCCAAAGCCTTTTCTCACAGAGAAATCGTGTTTCGACCATTCTTGTTTCTCGACATCCTCTAGAACCCACAAACACAAGTTGATGTTGCGACTTCCAGCAAAGTAATGATGATACCATTCCGAACTAATCACACCTAATTTACCTTTGTAATTTATCAGTTGAGAAGACGAAGAAGGATTGGGTATAAACCAAAGTTTCTCGGACCTAACATCAAAGCAAGCTAGAATCATCACACTAGGGTTTTCATCATCACATGTGAGAGCTAAGTAATACACAACCCCATTGATGCATATCCCTTCAGATATAGGATCATGGGATCCACACTCAACCTTCCTCCACGACATTTTCCCGCTTCCTAACGTTAGAATTTGATTCTCCTCGCCAAAACCCAAAGATAGAGGGCTCATCATGGACAATACCTTGAACCGTTTGTCAATCGGATCGTAACCTAGAAAGCTTCTCGAGTACTTCGTCGCCGGTTTGGGTAAGCTCCTGTACTGCCCCGTGCTAGGGTTATATATCACCGGGACTGTGGTCATTTCCCTCTTTGATATCTGCATGTTAGGGAAATAGATCAAACCAGAGACGGGGCCATACTTCTCTGATGAGCGCATGTCTTTGGCTCGGCCAGGGGTTTTCATTTGAGTATCGGCGGCTACTACAAGAGACGAATGATCATCTGGATTCGACGACGAGTAGAAGCTCCANCACTAGGGTTTTCATCATCACATGTGAGAGCTAAGTAATACACAACCCCATTGATGCATATCCCTTCAGATATAGGATCATGGGATCCACACTCAACCTTCCTCCACGACATTTTCCCGCTTCCTAACGTTAGAATTTGATTCTCCTCGCCAAAACCCAAAGATAGAGGGCTCATCATGGACAATACCTTGAACCGTTTGTCAATCGGATCGTAACCTAGAAAGCTTCTCGAGTACTTCGTCGCCGGTTTGGGTAAGCTCCTGTACTGCCCCGTGCTAGGGTTATATATCACCGGGACTGTGGTCATTTCCCTCTTTGATATCTGCATGTTAGGGAAATAGATCAAACCAGAGACGGGGCCATACTTCTCTGATGAGCGCATGTCTTTGGCTCGGCCAGGGGTTTTCATTTGAGTATCGGCGGCTACTACAAGAGACGAATGATCATCTGGATTCGACGACGAGTAGAAGCTCCACTCACAGTCTTGTTCGAGGGCGAATAAGAGACGTGGCCGAGCCCGAGACCTGGTCAGGAACAACTCGGTGAAATCTGGACTACCAACTATCGACGCGCAGAATTTTGATGCAAGACGAAACGTAGCGATTGACTTAGCCGACGATCTCACGAGGATCTCGTGGATGAGATGAACCGGGATGGGATCTGAGTTTTTTGCTCTATGCATCTTCGTGTGTTGGTTTTAGACTTCCGTAGGCTTGTATATTAGTTTAAGGTTTGGAATAAACATAAACAAAACTTTTGTCTTTGTCTTCTTCCTCCGTCACTCCAACCATAATTACTCTTGGCTTACAACACTCACTCACTCATATTTTCCTTTCCTATCTCACTAAAAATCAATCTTCTCTCTCTATCTCTCTTTCTTTGTTGTCCTCCAAAAACAGAGGAAGAAGAACACAACAAAGAACTGAAACTCCTGCTCTTCTTCATCTTTCTTCTTCTTCGTTTTTTTTTTTTCAATTTTTTTTTAATTCTTTGGAAATGAATCAGCTATACAAAAGCCCATTTCGGATTTTTGAAATTAGTTTCATTTTGTGCACGAGTCTCCTCTTGTGTCTCTCACTCTTGTCTGCTCAAGCTGTTGCAGGTGGTGGTGGTGGTGGTCACTCCTGGGATGGAATCGTGGTGACTCAGGCGAACTATCAGGCACTCCAAGCAATCAAACACGAACTCATTGACTTCACCGGAGTTCTCAATAGCTGGAACGACTCTGCCTCCACCGCTGTTTGCTCCGGCGGCTGGTCTGGAATCAGATGCCTCCGAGGCCAAGTGGTCGCCATTCAGCTCCCTTGGATTGGACTTGGCGGCACTATCTCCGATAAGATCGGACAGCTTCAGAATCTCAGAAAACTTAGCCTCCACGACAACGTCATCGCCGGCTTGGTTCCTCGCTCCCTTGGCTACCTCCGGAGCCTCCGTGGAGTCCATCTCTTCAACAACCGCCTCTCGGGTTCGGTCCCAGCCTCACTCGGCAACTGCCCTCTTCTCCAGAATCTTGATCTTAGCAATAACCAGCTATCTGGAATCATCCCGGCTAGTCTTGCTGAGTCCACCAGGCTCTATAGGCTCAACCTCAGCTTCAATTTACTTTCCGGTCCCCTTCCGGTTAGTGTTGCCAGATCATATACCCTCACTTTTCTTGACCTTCAGCATAACAACCTCTCTGGTTCTATACCCGACTTTTTGGTCAATGGCTCTCACCCTCTTAAAAATCTGAATCTTGACCACAATCTCTTTTCTGGAGTTGTTCCCTTGTCTCTCTGCAAGCAGAGTTTGCTGGAAGAGGTTTCTTTAAGCCATAACCAGTTCTCTGGTTCCATTCCTAGGGATTTCGGAGCTCTTTCACACCTCCATAGCCTTGATTTTTCTTACAATTCAATTAACGGAATCATCCCAGACAGTTTCTCCAACCTTTCATTTCTGGTTTCACTAAATCTCGAAAGCAACCACCTCAAAGGCCGAATCCCAGATGCCATCGACAGACTGCACAACCTGACAGTGCTTAACCTCAAGAGAAACAAGATCAACGGTCCTATCCCAGAGAGAATAGGGAACATATCTGGAATCAGACAGCTTGATCTGTCTGAGAACAACTTCACAGGTCTGATACCGTCCTCTCTAGTCAACCTGGCGAATCTTTCTTCATTCAACGTCTCCTTCAACACGCTCTCTGGTCCTGTTCCGGCTATTCTCTCAAGAAAGTTCAACTCAAGCTCTTTCGTGGGCAACATTCAGCTCTGTGGCTACAGTTCCTCGACTCCATGTCCTTCTCCTAAACCTCATCATCCTCTCACCCTTTCACCTACCTCATCACAAGAACCAAGAAAACACCACAGAAAACTCTCGCTGAAGGATATAATTCTGATCGCCATTGGAGCTCTTCTAGCCATCCTGCTTCTGTTATGCTGCATCCTACTCTGCTGCCTGATCAAGAAACGTGCCGCCTTGAAACAGAAAGATGGGAATGGCAAGATCTCTGAGAAGACGGCATCTGCAGCTGCTGCAGCAACAGCAACAGGAGGTGAGATGGGAGGAAAGCTAGTCCATTTCGATGGTCCGTTTGTGTTCACTGCCGATGATCTGCTCTGTGCCACGGCTGAGATCATGGGGAAGAGTACTTATGGCACAGCATACAAGGCGACACTGGAGGACGGAAACGAGGTCGCTGTGAAGAGGCTGAGGGAGAAAACAACCAAAGGTGTCAAAGAGTTCGAAGGAGAGGTCACGGCTTTAGGTAAGATTCGACACCCGAATCTTCTTGCACTAAGAGCTTACTACTTTGGACCCAAAGGAGAGAAGCTCCTCGTCTTTGATTACATGTCTAAGGGTAGTCTCTCTGCGTTTCTTCACGGTAAGCAAAACAAAAACCCTAATTTTGGATTTGGATTTGGTTTGGACATTTTCCTGATTTTGAATTTGGGAATTGGAATCAACAGCTCGAGGACCAGAAACCCTAATTCCATGGTAAACAAGGATGAAGATAGCGAAAGGAATCGGTCGTGGTTTGGCTCACCTTCACAGCAGCGAGAACATGATCCATGAGAATCTCACGGCCAGCAATATTCTCCTCGACGAGCAGACCAACGCCCACATCGCCGATTACGGTCTCTCCAGGCTCATGACAGCCGCCGTCGCCACAAACGTGATCGCGACCGCCGGAACGCTGGGATACAGAGCGCCGGAGTTCTCAAAAATAAAGAACGCAAGCACAAAGACGGACGTGTACAGCTTAGGGATCATCATACTGGAGCTCCTGACGGGGAAATCTCCAGGAGAGCCGACGAACGGGATGGATTTGCCTCAGTGAGTAGCGTCGATTGTGAAGGAAGAGTGGACCAATGAAGTGTTTGATTTGGAGCTGATGAGAGAGACTCAAACCGTTGGAGACGAGCTTCTGAATACTCTGAAATTGGCGTTACATTGTGTTGATCCGTCGCCGGCGGCGAGGCCAGAAGCAGTTCAAGTGGTGAATCAGCTGGAGGAGATCAGGCCGGAGCCTGAGGCCGAGATGGAGACGACGCCGATTGGATCCGGCGGTGATGGAGCTAAAGATCCACAATCAAATGAAGAGAATTGAAGGTATTTTTCAGGGAGAATAAAGAAGAATATATACACTTATAAACACATCTATATTTCATTTTTCTTTGATTCCAAGTAATTTGTAGATACAAAATGGTTTGAAGTTTGTGTTATTTAATGTAATTCGATTATCCATTCTTTTTGGTCTGAGTAATACAATAATTGATTTTTAATTGATTTTTTTAAAAAAATTTCTGTAATTTGTAAGATGGTGAAAAAGATAAAAGAAAAAGAAGACAAAACAAAAAAAAGATTTATTTAATCTTGTCCCTTAGGAGGTATCAGCAAGTCTTGTTCTAATAATCCGAAACACCAAAAAATTGGATTACTGATAAAAATGATGGGATAAAATTATTTGGGTTTGAAACAAGACAACCATTGGCGACGTCGACGTTCGGTCATGACGGGTTCTTCGTCATCGGACTTATCTTTTTCTGGTGGTGTCTGGTCATCACTAGCTGGTTGTGAAATAAGTTGACCAGCATGTAACATGTCCCACATAAGACTGATGTTCTGGAGCTCTGGGGTTTGCGGCTTTCGGTGCATTACACGGTTGAGAACGTTCTTTAAATCAGGATGTTCCACTGCAATATATCAAGTAAAAGTATTAGCAAGAAAAGCGCTAAAAAATTGGTAGAGAAAACCTTAAGAAGCATTTACGGGGTGTATTGAAACTGATATTTGGAAGAATTTGGAATGATTTGATTTTTAATGAAATTTTAGATGATTTTGAGTGAATTAGAAAATTTCTTATGATTTGTTATTAAAATCTATGAAATTCCACCTAAAATTCCTAATCAAAATAAGTGATAATATATTAGTCCTCAATATTATCACTTATTTTAATTCTATTTTTGTAAAAGTAACTTTAGTTTAGTGGTATATAGGTAATACTTATATTTATCATCATACCGAGAATGTCGATGAATATACAATCGATTAAAATAAAAGATAATGAAACCAACAAAGTATAAGAACCATCGACAATCATGTATTATAGCGATGATGATTCAATGATCTGAGTGATATATATATTCAAAGTGACACATCGGTCAAATATATAGTGGATTTCCTATTAAAAAATAAAACTTAATCTTATATGTGTTAACCATACATGAGTTTTTCTAGGCTATTAGAGTAGAAAGTGCCATCATCGAAAATCATAAAGAGTATGAGAGATCGATGTTGAACAGAGAGATATCAACACTATAAATGATCTTGAACAATAAATCGATTAGGATATTTAGTTAATTTATAGTTCATACTTTGTTCTATACATAGAAAATATTAACTTCATGTATTGGCAGCCGTGCCTGAAATATCTGAGATCTAATACAAGATTTAAAATTGAGACCCTTAATAATACGTACAAAACTATTAAATTGTTTTTTTTAAAAATCAAAATATGCATTAATTAAAGAGTTTAACCGGTTAGAACCGGTAATACCAAATACAAAACTATTAAATTGTTAAAACTGTATTTTTTATAAGAAAAAAGTCTAAAAAATTAAGAGCCTCCATTCAAATGTTTCATATGTTTGTGTTCAGGCACGGCTCATCAACTTCATGAATATGTAATCTAATTTTAATACGAAGAAAATGATAATCAACAATGTTTGAATTTTGTGAAAACTCATATTGATAGAAACTAATCAAACGACTATCTTTGCAGAGGAACAGTACGATCTTAGACTGGCCCCTTTTGCGTCTCCCACATCTGTGGTTGCTGATGATATAGGATATGCATAACATATGACAATTTCGGGCCAGTATAAATGAATAGGGTACATATGCGTAGGAGGAATGAAAGAAATCATTACAAAAAATATCGGAGGAAATCTAATCCATAAAAATAGAATCTAAAAGGTTTATATATCTACTTGGCTCGTCATTACGAATCGCAGTCATATTCCAGACATGCTATTCAGATGGGAAAATTCGGTTATAGAAACATGCTTGTTATGTAGTTTAGAATAGGTGAAATTAAGGAACCGGCTATTCTTTGATTAACTTTTTTCTTTTGAGTTTTGCCTTGCTCTCACGACAAGCCTTCACATATATTTATATTTGACAACTTGGGATTCTAGCCTACATTGATGTTGATGATTCTCTCAATCTCCAAAAAGATGTTGATATTTCCCTCAATCTTCGAAAAGACCACCAAGCGCGAAATACTCGTAAAATGGCAAACATGTCGACATAAATATGAGAAATAAAGGTTCGGCCGAAAATTTAATTGGTCCAAATGGACAATATTTTTCTTTAAATATTTCCATATTAGAAAATCTCTTACATCTATCAGTTATGAAAGATTGTATTTATATGGAAAATCACATTTACTTTCACACACTCCAATTGGTGAAGATATGAGATCAAAACCGAGTCCAGAGATGGTGATGGAGCAGATCGGAGAAATTGATAGAGATAGGGAAAGCTTTATATATGAAAGTATCGGAGTAATTCTAGTATGCCATAAAAGAAGAATCTAAAAGGTTTATATATCTACTTGCCTCGTCATTACGAATCGCAGTCATATTTTAGACTTGCTATTCAGATGGGGGCTTTCGGCTATAGAAACATGCGTGTTATGTAGTTTGGAATAGGTGAAAGGAACCACCTCTTCTTTGATTGATTTTTCTCTTTTGAGTCTTGCCTCGGTCTCACGACAAGCTTTCACATATATTCATCTCTGATAACTTGGGATTCTAACCTACATTGATGTTGATGATTCTCTCAATCTTCAAATGGGGCTTTCGGTTATAGAAACATGCTTGTTATATAGTTTGGAATAGGTGAAATCTGGACTACCAACTATAGACGCGCAGAATTTTGATGCAAGGCGAAACGTAGCGATTGACTTAGCCGACGATCTCACGAGGATCTCGTGGATGAGATCAACCGGGATGGGATCTGAGTTTTCTGCTCTATGCATCTTTGTGTGTTGGTTTTAGACTTGAATTTTTTTCCCGTATGCTTGTATATTAGTTTAAGGTTTGGAATATTCGAATAGAATTAGGGAATAGAAACTAGATGCCATTTTTGTTTAGGTGTCATCATCACATTAATTTTCGGTTTTTTTTCCAAAAAAAAAAAAATTAAAATCTATATTAGATATACTAATTGCCAAACACTCTCTATTAACTAAACCACGTTAATCGCAACTTAATTTTCCTACATTCTCAAAGACTGTTTCACACACTAATTATAACATCCGATCAAAACTAAAACGTTCATTGGAACCAGCATGTGAAACCATTTAGCTATTAAATTAAGTCATAATGTGAACTTTGTAAACGTAGATGGCCAAACTGGTATCTAACATATTCCGTCAAATTATTTTAGAGATCAAATATAATTAATTTCGTAAAATATTTTTAAAAAACATATACACGCATAAATGAATCAGTAATATTTACAAAAGAAACGTCATTGTAATTATTTGTTTTATTTTTGTTTGTGAAAATTATTAAATTTTAGTTTCTAAAAATCCTATTTACACTAACTAATCGAATTAATGACAAATCTCTAACAATATATTTCTATTTAAGGTAAAAATCATATTTACCATATATATTAACTAATCGAATTAATCACAAATATCTAACAATATTTTAATTTTAGAAACATTTCATATTAAATTGATTAATTTGCACATAATTAATCTACTAAATGAAAGCTCAAATGCACTCTCCAGGTTACGCCACCTCAGCATTGTACAGAGCGACACGTGGCATTCCCAAAAAAAAAAAAACTTTCTCGCCTTCGAGCCGTATCGCCTTCTACCGTTATCTCCAATGTCAACTTCATCGCCACTACAAATTGAACCCACTGATTTTCATAGGGTTTTTTTTTCTCCTCTCTCTAGACAAGCGTAGCTTTCGCGCCGCTTCACAGAACATGAAGAGTGTCGGTGGAGTCAGCCGCGAGATAATTCATATATTAAAGCCGGCAAGGGACTTGGTAGCCAGGTTTGTTGTCTCTGTTGAAAAAAACTTCGCCGCCGGTTTGTTGTTCTCCTTCGACTCAAAAAATTACCCTTCCGATTCACTTGATTTTAGGGTCATTCATAATCGTCGCAGAAGATCTGGTATAAACAAAATAATTTCATATTAAGCAACGTCATGTGTTTCAGATGAGAACGTTCAATTCTCACTCTTTAACCAGTGAATTTTTTTTAGTGTCACTGCTAGATTTTTACACACGCATTACGCCAGTGTTCAAGGTACCTAACTGTGTAAGCTTTTTAGCTTTTTTGGTTGGTTTAATCTGTTCATTTGTTGAATTTATATCTTCAAGGTCTTTGTGAAGTATCTTGGATCATAATCTACATTCCATTTATCAAATTCTAATTGAAATGAAGTATTATCACTATGGACTACGTGACTATAGTCACAATTGTGTTTTTTATGTTTACAGATCACTCAGATTCACATTAATGGAGTTTCCTACGCTGCTTTTTTGGGTGTTTTCTAAAGCGCATGTATGCTACACAGTTCACAAAGTTACAAAAACTCAAACTAAACAAATAAAACACTAAGGTTTGTTCTCATCAAAAGAAAGTCTTTCTGAATCTTATAAACTATTACTGAATATTTTTTGACACTCACCTTCTTTGAATTCACCTGCATCACCTTTTATGCTCGAATCTCTACTCGCTCCATCGAATTTATACCCTTTTCGTATATGTGTGCATGAAAGTGGGTACATTCTAAGGATTAGATATACAAGAACCACTCATGGTATGGTTCCCATTGCAAAACAAACCTGAAATGGTTAAGGTGCGTATATTATTAAAAATGTGTTTCAATATTATTATAAATGTGTTTCATCACTAAAGAATAACGCAAATAATTGGAAAATGCTTTGCCATGTACCTCAACTACAATCTAATTCCGCCTGGAAAGAAATACGATTTGAAAAGTGCAGTGGAGTAAGCTTCGGAGCAAAAGATCAGAAATTTAACAGCGGTCACTTCTCATGGGTAAGTTTAACTTCACACATTATTGTCTACAATTACTGATTGGTTATACAGCTAAATTTCATAGTCTTTGTTGTGTATAGTGAATGTTATTTGCAGGTAACAGAGTGCTTTGCGTCTCTCTTTGTTTCTCTCCAATCGACTCTCTCTGAGGTAAGGTTACACTTATATGAACCGATTTTGGTTCCTCGGTTTGGGATTTTAAATCCATCCATTCGAACAGAGTTTCTTGGAACTTAGGGGATTAGTGTATCGTATACATTGCTCTACCTTGATCCAAATTAGAGAAGCGAGGTAAATTGGATTTTCAGACTTGGGAAATTTCATCAATGGCTTCTTTAGTTTCCTTGAGTGTGAGATTTAACAAAAGGGAAACCTTTTTCAATTTTTAAGTTCTAAGCTCATGTTCTGAGGCTCTAAGCTATGGAAAGATGTTATCTTTCTCTGCACCAGCTCATGTCATTCTTCAGATGAAAACATTTCTAAGTTTGCTGGCTTCTAATCTATTTGTTTTCATGAAACCTGTTCTCTCTCAAGATGGGTTATTCGAATTTTTTTTTTTTTTTTGTGGTTTATGGGACTTCCTTGATGGTGTTATAGGCTATTTTTTTTTGTTTAAACCAAATAACTGTAGATGAAGTGACGCTGTGGGATATAATTGTGTGCCACTGATTGATGAATATTTTGATTGAAAACCAAAAAAATCCAGGTGACGTGAGGACGTTGGTGTTTGAGGAGTTTTTATCAGATGGTCAGAAGCTCGGTTATGTAATCAACAAGCTCGGTTAGCCGGCTCTGTAGAAGTTACAAACCCATAAGTACAAGGGATATCCAATATACCATCACAAAAGGCTAAGATATAAGATTGTTGCTTCTATTACAGCTGCATTTAAACAAAATTCTGGTTCCATATATATAAGTTATTGTGAACTGCATGCCATCCATTTAATACTACTACATCATAGTGCAATCTGATATTGGGGTGCTCTTGATAACAATGGAGATGTAATTCTTTTTTACCTTGCCTGCTATTCAAAGGATGTCCAGAAGGGATTATATTTTCCACTCACCCATATGAGATAAGAAAGTCATATGTTATAGTTTCTCTTCGTCGCAAGCTATTCCATCATCTACAGTGGATTTACAACATCAAAATAAAATTAGGTTTTCACACATGTTGCCCCTGGAGGAGCTATCAAAGTTTGTGACAAAAAAAAGAGAAGGGGGTGATATTATCATAGTGATTTTACATGTCCCTGATATTCATGGAAGAGTACATCCTGTAAGAAAAAGATAAAAAATTTATAATTTCAATTTTAAATATCAGAAAAATTAAATTTTAAAAATTTATAAAAATGTAAAATTTAAAAAGTTGAAAATTTTACATTATAAAAATGTGTTTACTTATTTAATGAAAAATAATTAAGTAATAAAAAGAAAAATTGTGATACTTATTTTTGTATGGTTTACATGATAAGAAATTATTTTTAGTCACAAAAGTTTTCTATACTATAAAAAAATTTGTTTAAGATGATGATTGATTTAATAAAAGAGTAAAATGATTGCGAGTTCAAACAAAAGCCTACGCCACTGAAACGCCAAAAAAAAATCAAGATCTTCGATCAGATCGCTATGATATGGGTTGTTTTTTGAATTTTCTTTTATTTTTGTAATTTTGGTAATTTTAGAAATTTTCTAATCTTTTCAAATTTAATTTGGTTTTTTGAAATTTAAAACTAAAATTATATTTTTTTTCAACTAAAGTTTAATAGAAAAAAAAGACTAAGAAGTTTAGAAATTTTTTAGATTTTTTTTTTGAATTTTAGGGATTTTTATAGTTTTTTAAAATTTATTATTATTTTTCGATTAAAATATTAATATTTTATTATTAAAAAATAGAAAATATAACGGAGGTTATCTTTCCGTTAAGTTGATAGTGTTAAATGGGTACAGTTTTAAAAATTCACGTATTAAAATGGATAAAATAATTAATTCGTGTATTTAATTGGATAACACAAAAATTTGAGTATTAAAAAGCTTATCAAAATTTAGTTGAGGTATTTTTATGGAATTTTCCCTTAAATAATTATATAAAAGCAATCCATACATAAATGATTATACTAATACCAAATATGTTTATAATTATTTGTTCAACCAGAAGAAAAATCAGAAAAAATCCGCGGATACTCACCTAGTCAGCATAAAAGATCGACATCTCATCATATAAAGATATGTTCAAATCCTACTAATAATCATAATAGTTTCCTATATTGTATACAAATTTCCTAATAAATAGCACTTAACAATCGGCAAATCCAAACAAGAAATCGAATAATTTCTCAAACAAATTCCAAAAAATAGGAACAAAAAATATATTTGATTAGTAAGCCTAATATTACTTTAGCAAGCTATACATTTACGTAGTACTTTGTTTAGGGCGAACCGACTCTATACATTTACGTAGTACTTTGTTTACATAATTTTAGGTATCTACATAATCATAGAGTTAGGGAGACGAAGATTGGTTTTTTTTATCTTTTGTAGTTGGACAATTAAAAATAAAATAACATTTTTACCCCAAAAAAAAAAAATTAGAAAAATAAAACTGAATTTGGTAAACAATTAACTGTAAGAACATAATTTTATTAAATAAAACTATAACCAAATCTAATTACAAGTTTGTATCAAATTTTATATAATTCAGTGAATATCTCGATTCAGTTTGGTAAATATCGATTTGGTTTGGATCAGTTCCATCCGGATCGGCTATTTTGGCCATCTTTAGGTGAAACACATTTTTATACATAACTACCCCAAATTCGAATATGCACAAACGGATTTTTAATTCTGTTTAATAATTCTCACAATATTTACAATTGATATCTATCTATAATAACAATCTGAATAAATGTCAATTGCTTTTCAATAAGTTGTGTCTTTTCAAAATTGTTATTCGTATTTTTTTATAAATTCTAATTTTAATTCAAGAAATATCATTTGTGGTTGCGTCTTTTTAATTATCAAAAATTGCTTCTTTTCACTTATGTCTTTTGAAAAGCACATAAAAAAGATCCTTTGATTATTTATAAAACGAAAAGAATGATAAACAATGCTGTTATTATTGCTAGAGATGTAACTTTATCTCTAGAATATAGTTAATCAGCAAAATAATCAAATTTTAGTCGAAATTGTGCATCGACTCAGCAAAATAAATATTATTTGTAGTTGCATCTTTTTAATTAGCAAAAATTACTTCTTTTCACTTATGTCTTTTGAAGATTATTTATATTGCAAAACCACATAAAAAAAGTCATTTGATAATGATTCATGCTATAATGGTGAATAAAAAAAAAAGATTTCTTAATCCATCTATCGAATTTCTTCTTCGAAAAAACTTATATGTGTTGAATTATTTGTTTTTGTAAAGTTATATCTACCAGATAAGTTAGAACAAGTCACAAATAACTTTTACAAAGGTTTGTCTTTAGTCTTTGAAAGAGTTTTTCACATAAATTTTTTTTTTTTTTTTTTTTTATTGAGTAAACTTGAATTTTTCACTTTCTATTAGTATGAATTATCGGTTTTACTTCAGAAATCTTTCAAATATGTGGAAAGTTGGTCTAGAAGACTACACATGGTTTTTGGTTTGCATCGAGCGGTTTGTTAACAATGTTATTGATAGATTTTTTGTTTAAGAAAAAATAATTATAATCCAACAATTGTAGTTAATCCTTCCATTAATCCAACATGTGTCATTTATTCTCATTAACTATTCCCACTAAACCAAACGTTTATCATTTCTCAATTGATACCCTTCTTAAGCATCGTCTATTTTCTTTGTACTTTTTGCTTGCGCTTGTTCCATTTCATTAATAGAAACAAAATGTGAATTTTTATCCTATATCAGTTTTCAAAAATGGCTTCTCTTCCTCTCATTTTTTTTTTATTGTTTCGACTGTAGTCACTGATGATTGATCAATTTTTTTTGGCATATTCTGCTTCGTTCTCTTTGATTATAACTTCATTTACGATCTTGGTTTTGATCGTCAAACGATCATATTGCTTTACCCGACTTTATTCTTTTCCTTACCCAAACTCGTTCTCGATATTAATTATTTTGTTTTTTTTTGTTTTGATAACCTCGAAGATTAGGCCTAATATGCTTGGTTTGGAGTCAGCATTTAGTTTTCTTTTCTTAGAAATATTCTTTAGTTTACATTATTGCGCAACTCATTGATCAAACGTTTTGTGTGTTTTAATTTTGAGGATAATATCGCTTTATCTAAGTCTCTTGGTTTTGAGTATTTGTATCGCTCCCTCTATCTGAATAAATGCCAATTGCCTTTCAATAAGTTGTGTCTTTTCAAAATTCTTATTCGTATTTTTTTATAAATTCCAATTTTAATTCAAGAAATGTCATTTGTGGTTGCGTCTTTTCAATTATCAAAAATTGCTTCTTTTCGCTTATGTCTTTTGAAAACCACATAAAAAGGATCTTTTTATTCTTTATAAAACGAATTGTTATATTCATTTATTTTATCGGGAATCGATTTTGATTCATCGGTAAGAATGATAAACAATGCCGTTATTATTGCTAGAGATGTAACTTTATCTCGAGAATATAGTCCAAGGAATTTACTTCAATTATTTTTTTTTCCTTCAAGGTTCACCTATTGTTGCACAAGTTAATCAGCAAAATAATCAAGTTTTAGCCAAAATTCTGCATCGACTCTCTCTCGTCTTTGAAGAAAATAATCAATTAAATGAAGTATTCAACGATTATTGGAATTAGAAGATATAAATTTCATACCAGCAAGTAGTTCTACAATAAATTTTTTGACCGTTGATATCTATACATGATGTAGATGTGGGGATATCAACTATAAAGACACTCAATGCATAATTTGTTTGGAAGATTATGTTGTAGGATCTGAAGTCGTAAAACTATGTTCTGGTCATAGGTTTGACTGTGAATGTATTGTGATGTGGCTGGAAACTAGCCATTATTGTCCATTGTGTAGAAGTGAATTACCAACTTAAATGAGACATATTTCATTCTTGTTTATTGAGTCATTATACAGTTTAATTATTAAAGTACGATTAGCTTAATTATTAAAGAACCATTTTTATTATTATGTGATTTAAAATTTACAAAATATATATTTACAGTTTTTTTATTAAACCATTTCCAGTAACTTGTGCATTTCAAAATAGAAGAGATAACAATCTTCTATTGTTTCATCCTTTTATTATTCATTATATACCTTTTTGTTTTAACCGTTTATTTAATAAAAATATACATAATTAATAATGAAGATCTTTATGTTTTTAACACATTAATCTATCTATAATAGCAATCTGAATAAATGATAATTGCAGATAAATAAGTTGCGTTTTTCAAAATTATTATTAGTATCTTTCTGTTAATCCAAATTTTAATCCAATAAATGTCATTTGTGGTTTCGTCTTTTCATCAATTAAGTATATTTTTGTTATAACAATTTTTATGCAAAACTGCTTCTTTTCACTTATGTTTTTTCAAGATTATTTATATCGCTCAAAATCACATAAAATTAAGGGTCATTTGATAGTGATTCTTGATATAATGGTTTATCAAAAAATATGTTATTTATTTCGATGGGTTGCCCTAAATAAAGAATAAAAAAAAGTAAAAAATTCAACATATGATCATTTTCCAACAAAATATGTATTTACATCATATTTTTTGTATTGCATATTTTTATATATAACTTTTTTAACACTATAAAAAAAATACTCTATAGAGTTGTGTGCCTTATAATTTTTTGTTTTCTTATTTTTTTTATCTTAATAGTTAAATTCTTTGAAAATATTTTACAAATTTTTTTATTTGAATTATTTTGTAACTTTCCATTTATATTGTTAATAATCCAAATATTTGTTTTTTAGGAAGATCATATCTTTTTTTTTCTTTTTTAAAAAATTATTATTTTCTGAATATTTACGTATTTTTATCATCATTTTTTGTTTTATGTATTTTCACTTATAATAATTTAAAATATTTTTTGTTTAAGTTTTAATATACGACAAATATCTCCGCGAAGCGGGGGTTCTATTCCTAGTTATAATTAAAACTAAAAAAAAAAATTATAATCGTTTTATCTTCTTGAAAGCAATACGGAAATAAATAGGGATTTTAGGAAAGTAGTAAATAGGCGATAATGAAAAAAAAAAAACCACATATAGTTCAGTTAAGTAAATTCCAAACAACACAAATAAACGATTAACAAGGCACAAACACTAATCTTGTGTTCCACATGCCCAATTAATGTAACAAGGCCCATATAAAACGAAACCGTTCCGTTAAAAAACCAAACCGTTGGATTCTTGTGTCCCACTCTTTCTCTCCGTTCTAGGGTTTCAGTCGCCGCCATGAAGTCAATATCCGATCTTCGAGGCGATCGTGATCTTCCTGACACCACCGGACCCGTAGAGGAATTCAAGTTCAAGCCTGTTATCGATCTTTCCTCGTTCCCAGTTGATCTATTTGCCCAAATATTCCTGAGAATGCCAGCTAAATCTGTGGTCCGATTTCAATGCGTATCAAAAACATGGGCTTCTATGATTCGCAATCTTTCTCCCGCCTTTTCCATTCCCGATCCCTGTCTCGGCCTCAGCTATTGTTCCTACACAGGGAAGATGACGACCGCAAATTTCTCTTCCTGTCCACACCTCAGCTGATTAGGAATGGTACCAATTCCATGATTTCTCTTGCGGAATTTCCCCTTCCTCTAGGGCACATACGTTATAGCTGCTGCATCAACGGTCTGGTCTTTATTAAAGTGTTTGTCGATGAAGATGATGATCACTGTATGTCCGTGTATGTCGTATACAACCCAAGTACTGGTCAATCCATCACTTTACCCAAACCCAAGTCGGAGAGGAGTGAAGATGATAATGAACACAAGAGCTATTTTTGTTATGATCCGTTTAACAAAGAATACAAGGTATTGCTCATGACCTGTGAATTTGCTGGAGCAGATATCTCTGAGGAGCATCAAGTGCTTACCTTAGGAGGAGATGGAGAACTGTCCTGGAGGATGATCCAGTGTAGCATTGACCATTATCCTCTCCATTCCAGCATATGCATCAATGGTGTTCTCTATTATACGGCTTCTGTGCACTACAATGCGCCAATGTCCATGGTGATTCTTTTTGACGTCAGGTCTGAAACCTTCCTCCGTTCGGTTGAATACTCGGAACCTGAACGCCCCTTAATTCCAACCCCTGGAAAGTCTGCAGTGCTGTTCGATTACCATGGAAAGCTAGGTTCTTACATGTTTCTTGGCGAGCTAGGTTCAATATGACAAGTTTTCAGCTGCGGGTTTTGGACCCTGAAAGCCAAAGATGGTCCAAGCAGATTCATGTACCCCCGGCTGATGAGTTGAAGAATATTCATAAAGGAGCAATTTATTATTTTCATGGAATGGGTGGCGAAAATGAAATTGTTTGGTCGTTTCGTCCATTAGTCGTCAAATCTAGAGAAATTAGGGGGTATTTTTATGTTATGTACTACAACCTCGTGACCAAGAAACTCTGCGAAGTTTATCCGTTAGGACCAACAGTAACGTTTCTTGATCCGCCTCTTTGCACCTTTTCAAACTATATAGCGGACTTGCAAAATCTATGGCAGCAGCAATCTCAAGGTATATGTCACTTGTGTACGTATGTATGGTTCCTATTCTTGATTAGTGATGTTTGTTGCATAACGGCTTTTGCTTTTTCATAACTTGTGTAGCTGCTGCAAAACCTGAACCTGAGGCGCACAATGAAACTCCTCCCATCGATGTAGGAGGGTATCTTAGTTATAGCAAAATCAAAACTAAATAGCGTACGTACGATTCTAAGTTCAGCTTTCGCTTCAGTCTAGAAAAGAATACAATATATTCTTATATTTATATAGCATCAAAGATTTATTAGAAATTGAGAAAGAAGCATTGGAAACATAGGGAAGATTGTTTTCGTATTTATAACTGATATATACGCATCAAATAACACATTAGCGGCAATAATTAAAATTAAATGCTCTAGCCTAGTGCAGTGGCAATAAGAGCGAAGACTCAAGAAATGAAGAACAGGATAAATAAATTATTTGAGTTTCATGTTTTTTTTTCTTCTTTCCTTTCATTTGTTACTCTGCTTTTGTGTTAAGCACGTGTCCAGTTCATTTAGGATTCAATCTCCAGTAAAGATGATCCAATCTCAAGTGATCAATAACTTACCAAATCCAACTTCCATAACTGATACTCATCGCATATGTGTTTTAGCGTTGTTGGCAAAACTAAGCACAGTTCAAACATATACAAAAGTTACAATTCACAGCCCTTTTTTTTTTATTGAACACGAGACATGCAATTCACATCGTAGTACAGGGAATGTGCATGGCTACCGTGGACCAACAGTTCTACAAAGGAACCACACACTTTGCATCTAGAAGGCCAAGATTATCTTTTAGCATGTTCAAGTGGAGCATGTGAACATTTCTTGTGAATGTATGGACTTTGACAACTTGATATCAGAGGAAGCCCGCTTGTTCAGTTTGTAACGACATTGCGTTTCTAATTATTCTATTGTTTTTAATTTTTTATTATGTCACGGGACAAGAGAGCCAAGACACGAGTGTGTTGGGCTTTGATAACTTGTTTGACAAGAAAGCTCATGTCCCTTTTTTCATTGCAGTAATCTCATTTTCCTTCCCGATAACTGACCCAGTCTCACATGCGCCATTGATACTAGCCATTTTCAAGGATATGTTGAAGTCCTTACCCACTAGCATCTCAAGGCCCTTAATCTCAACCATGAAGCTCTTATTCTCTCCTTCATTTTCAAAACCCACCACATACCTCTGTTCCTTGGAGCTTACTTCAACTTTCTTGGTTTCGTTCAAGATTGGGTTCCCATTGAGATACATCTCAGAAGCTTGCCCTCTTCCTTTAAGTCCCAAAACAGTCATTTTCTCAATCACCCAACCTTTGTTCAACGCAAACTTACCTTCCTTCACTCGCGACCACATATTCACACTCCCATTTCCAACACACGCGTAGAACTCAACGTACGTTGACTGTCCGTTTCCTAGTTTCATCTCCGGAAGCTCATCCTCGTCCAGAAAGAGTTTCCCGGTGGCGTATCCCTCTAACGCTCCGGCTGGGAAAGTGACAACTAGACTAAACGGCGTCATTCGCGCCTCTTTGGAAACCAACCCTCCTTGTTGCATCGGTAATATCGTGTTCTGGTAAAGATGCACGTTCACGGCGTTCAACGGAGCTGGGAGAGTCACCCGCTTCCCGTTCTTAGAGGAAACGGCCTGAGCCATGTCGAACATGTGGTACCAAGAGCCAGGAGGGAACAGTGCGTCTACTTGGGTTTTGCCTTGTTCCAGAACAGGAGATATCATTAAGCTGTTTCCGAGCAAGAACTGTGTGCTCAAACCGTAGCATTCGGTGTAATCAGGGAAAGAGAAGAAGAGCGGTCTAGCGATGGGTGCACCGGTCATATGGGCTTCGTAGTTGAGAGTGTAAAGAAAAGGAAGGAGTTTGTATCTCATCCCAAGAGCGTTGCGAGCTGATTCTGCAACTGTTCCCCATTGGTAAAGTTCTTTTCTTGGGGCGTAGTAATCGGCGTGATCTCTTGAAAATGGGTAAAAAGCTCCGACTTGAATCCAGCGATTACAGAGTTCTTCTGGTGTTGGAGGGAAGAATCCACATATGTCTGAACCAACCATGGGAACTCCAAATAATCCGAAATTCAACATCGTCGAGATAGACATTTGCAAGCTCTGCCACGTTCCCTTGCTATCTCCGGTCCAGTGAGCAGAGTACTGACCTGAACCAACAAAAGTGGACCGGGACAATACGAAGGGACGTTTGCCTTGGACAGAAAGTAACGCTTTGTGTGTCGCGATGGCCTCGGAGAACCCATAGATACTGTGAGCGTCGTACTGTCGAACACCATTGTAGTGATAAGCACTCGAGGCAATAGTCTTGAAACCAAGAGGAGCTTTGACTCCACTGGCATTGATCTTGTAAGGTGGATCATCCCATCTCGTATTGGTTATATTCTTGCAGTCCAAGCAACACGTCACACCAGGTCCTTCCCCTCTGGGATCGTGCACAGTCCAGAGCAGAAGTTGGAGACCTCGTTCATGTCGATCCAAAGACCATCAATGGGGACTAAATCATGAAAACGCCGGATTTCGTCAGCCCACCAAGAAACCGTTTTCGGGTTAAGGAAATCAGGGAAGTAAACCGGACCAGGCCAGACTTGACCCAAGAAAGGCTTCCCTTCATATTTGATGAACACATCGTTGGCTATGGCTCTTTGGTAAACGCCGTAGCTCGCGTTGACACCAATACCAGGATCATTGATCACAATATACTTCATTCCCATCTTGTGGATTCTGTCCAAGAACGCCAATAGCTTAACACACACGGAAAGTTCACAGGGTCCAATGTGAAGTCCTTGTAACCATCCATGTAATCAGCATCGTTCCAGATCACATCGAGAGGGATCTTTGCCTTCTGGTAATTCTCCACCACATCTTCAACAATGGAGACATTACGGTATCCCCATCTACATTGATGAAACCCTAGAGAAGAAAATTCAGATTAGAAAGCATTAAGCAAAGAGAGAAGCAGATACGGTAAATGGGGTTTTTACCTAGAGACCAGTAAGGCATTGGCGCAGGCCGTCCGACTAATGAGGTGTATTGATCGACGACGTCGACAGGCGACGGTCCGGCGAAGAAATAGAAATCGAAAACGCCTCCGATGACTTTGTACGTTAAGGAAGTGCCTCTGTAGAACACATCCATGCCGTTGCTGTTGAGGAGGAGAACGGCGTGCGCGTTGGGTTTACCTCCGACTTTCCTCAGATCCATGTAGGCCGGATGCGATCCGTACAGATCGGTGTTGAGGTTAATCGCAGAGACGTTGTCCGTGAAGAGGGTGTAAGGCACGTTAGGGACAAGCTTGATTCCGTTGGCTTGTGAGTTTTCCCCAAATCCGTACAGCGACGCGTCTTTGGGTAGCGAAGTGGAGATCTCGAGGTACTGGTCCTTGAAGACCATCTCCCCGAAGGCCTCATCGGAGCTGCTGGTGTTGAAAAGCGTCTGGCCGTTGGATCTCCGTCTCACGGCGAACCTGAAGGGGTCGGTGATGAAGCTGAAAATCAGCTCCGATCCGGATATTTCCTGAACGGTAACAGAAGATTTCCTCGATTTTCCGGTAATTGATGACACTTTCTCCGCCGCAAGCGGCGGCGGCGGCTTCTCCCGAGGGAGGAGATTGTACGGAACCTCCCATCGCTGCTTACTCGCGTCTGTTATGTGAACACGAAGGCGATGATCCGTCTCGTGCCTAAAACCAAGAAAGAAACAAAAAATCCAACGGTCAGAAATCAATGAGTACTGTAGGGTGCAAAGCAGAGGAATAAAAAAACCTACCTAACGACGAGGCGGAGGATGTTGATATCAGAGCCGTAGATTTGGTTTTTCTGATTGACTTGGAGATAGCCAATGAAACCACCATCAGAGGACTTTCCGATGGAGATCAGACGGTAGCCTTTGCCGATGGCGTTGGAACTCGGGAGAGTTGCGAAGCAGAGTATAAAAGCCAGAAGAAGAGAAGGAGAAGCCGTAAGGACATGTGCATTAGATCTAAAAACATTATTAAAATAATAAATTTTAAGATTAAAAATTCAAAACTGATAAAAAGTGTCTAGGATTTATTTTTGGATTTTAGACATCTCTACATAATTAAAGTGTCTTAAAACATTAAACTTATTTAAATTTAATCAAAAAAATAATTTTTAAACATCCACTTTTAAAGTCTCCAATGCACATGCTCTAATGAACTGTGTCATCTTTTGTTTTTATCACATCGCAGATTTATATTTATTATATTTTTTAAACTTTTAATTATATAATGTTTTATTTAAAATATAGTGCTGGTATATAATTTTGAACTTGTTAACTATATAAATATATAAATATTATTTTAATTAACCTCTATACTCTTTTTCTTAAAAATTTAAATATTATTTTTTAAAATATATTTTTTTTCATTCTAAAGTTTTCTTTAATATTTTTTGTCTTTAACTTATAAGGAAAAAAGTGAGTACATTTTTTAACTCAATTTTATATTAAATTCAAATAACATAATTTTGTAAAGAAAAACAAAATAACTTGAGTTTTTTTTTTTTGACATAATAACTTGAGTTTATAAAAAGATGAAAGATCTTTAGCTTTAGCTTGCTAACACGGTTGCCCTGAGAGCAGAAATGAATCGATCTCTTTGTTAATAGTGTTTCAAATTTACCGAGGTTACTTTTAAAATGAGATGATTTTATTCAGAAGGAAATAAAAAGGTAAGAAGATGAAATGATGTTAAAACGTAAACTCACACATAGTCAATACACCCCAAATAATATGTTTTATATACATACTAGGTGATAATCTGCATCATGCGCAGAATAAAAAATTTATAAATAATTTTATTAAAAATGATTTTGAAATTGTTTAAAGTAAAAATAATTTAATCAGTTTTATATATATGTGAATAGTATAATTTAATATTTCAACTTTTTGACATAATATTTTTAACTTGTTTTCAAATTTAAATATTTATATTATTTGGTTAATTTATATGGTTTTATTAACAAATGATATAAACAAAAAATATTTATAAATATGGATATCTATTAAAATCACACATATCGAAGTATTTTTTATTGTAACCTAAATTATAGTTTTAATTTGTTATAATTTTTTATACTAAAATTACATATATCGAAGTCTTTTTTATTGTAAACGTATTTTCTGCCTAATCAAAAAAAATATTGTGTATATCATAAAATTGTGTATAAATTATATTTCATTAAATAATATTTTTTTAAACTATTTGTTATTCATTTTTAAGAAATGTATTGTGTAATATGATGTATATCATAAATCATCAGGTAACCTAAAATTCAATTTTAAATAATCCAAAAATTAAAACATAATTTTCTGGTTATATTAAAAATAATAAATAGATAAAGGCATATAATGTAATTAATCTAATTAAAAAAAGGAAATTTATATTAAAATAATGGGAGAATAAATGTGGTAGTGACACATCAGCAAAATGGCACCATTGTAAATATTTCAAAAAATAAGTTTATTCTCTAAAAATGTTTCTCAATTAATATATAGAAGATATAAACATAAAAAAGATAAAAATAATTTGCATTTTACTATATACTTTTGTGATTAATATAGGTACATTCGAAAACAGAAATCATTGAACATAAATCCAACCTAATTGGGCGTCTTTATCTCAGAAAATCTAAACTCACATCAACAATAGGCACCGACCGAGTGTACATCCTCACGGATTCAACTTCACCAATTACTAAGTTCCTTGAAGACCAGCTTCTTTCTTAATCTTAAATGGCAAATTCCCAGCGAAATAGTTATAAGAAGCTTACTCTCTTTATCAAATCTTTCCATCATATCCTCCACTTCATAAGCTTTCCTCTTCTCACCAACCTTCTCCTTCTTCTCTATACTTCCCACTTCGTTATCACGTTGCCCGCCTTTAAAAAATTCACGGTCTTAATGCACTTAAAACAAATAGTCGAATAACAGTTGGATTTATCGAATAAAACCGAACATTAGAAGCTTCAAAAACAACTCATGATACTCTGAAAACTCCTTACTCATCAAGGTAATCAGCATCCAAGTCCCCAGAGTTATCAACATTTTCGAAGATAAAACCCAGGTTAAATCCCCTATTGTTGTCCTCATATTCCTCATCATCATCTGCAAAGGACAACATGCAAATACTGGCGGTATTGGTAGAAATTAAGAATGCATGTGATAATCATCATGAAAACCACAAGTCACGCATCTAATTTATGATTGCATACGGACACTACTTATCATTGGCTGCTTCTGCTCTCTATCATCTAGTCATGATGCAGGTCTAAGCCTCTAACTAAACCCTAAAACATGTCCAGGACCACGAAAGGCCGCTCCTTCTCTACTTACAGAAACTCAATCCCAAGTTCAAAACCGTAATACATTCATGAGCTAGCCTAAGTAACAGTATGTAAATATTGACTATTGAGAAAGGAAAAGCTATACAACAGACATCTATGGTTTCAGATATTGTAGCAATCCAATATTCCACAAGTAAGAAACACACCTCGATAAATAATACCTGAGAAAGTCTCGTTGTGGGAGCCCTTGCCGTTGGATTCAGCCATGTTTAAGCTTCAATTGCAATGGTGAGTTTAAGCCTATAAAATATGTAATAGCGTGTCTCTAATGTATATGTATATGTGTAGATATAAGATATATGACTTGGTGAAACCTGTTTAGGATGTTCTTCTAAACTCTGTGAAGATTGATCCTTCATCGTATCAAGAGGGATATGTTCTTGGATCGACCTCAAAATTGTTTGGTTCCACCGATGTAATCCCTTCTAAAAACAAATTGGGTAGAATATCATCTTTGTTGTGATGATTTTTTGACCACCTCCTATGGATAAAGTATACATTTGTGGCCATAAAGATTTCTCTTGGTAACTAAAAGAGAGCTATCAGCAGTTGATTTCCTTGTCGAAGGAGAATCTATAAGATCCAAACACATGTTGTAGATAGTGTTCCAACATATTTCTTCCTATTGATGTTGTTGAAAACCAAAAATTAAAAAAATCAGTGTGGTTCCTAAAAGCAGAGAGCGAGATAGAGAGAAAAAGAACATGAAAAGAGGTAAGAGCAGGTAACTTTTTACCCATGGCAGTTGATGTACCCAGCAAGATCACCTCCACTACAGTACTTTTCATTTTGATACGAAGCTCATAACTTCTAGTAAAATCGTGATTGATGGAGTCCTTAAAATTCGCAATCAATAAGCGATGGTCGAACCCCCTTAAAGAGTTATAGAAGATTATAAAGACATGGAATATTCACCATATTCCTCAACTTAGAGGTGCGATGCAGATGGACCAAGTCTTAACTTACCTTCTTTACCAGAAAAAAGTCTAATCTTCTCCGCTAAAACAATCTGTACGAAGAACATAAGAACCACTTTAATTGACACAAATAAAAGAAGGGAATAACCGATTTGATGAGAGGGTATGACGATCCGTATGAATTTCATTGGAGAATGTGAGGAGATAATTCCAAAATCTTTCTCTACCATCAGAGCGGATAGTCAATCCTATTCGTCTCAATCCCACAACTCAAATCAAAATCAACATCCAAATAACAATTGCGAACCAAAAAAAAAATCAAAAAGTCTGGGAATGGGAGAGAAACCTGACGGTAATTGGGAGCGCCTTCGATCTGAGGAATCATACGCTTGTTCTGACAACTCGAAAAATGGTTTACTCCTGAGAATCGTCTTCTTCCCAAGCACCGATCCATCTCTCAGCTTCATCACCTACTCTGGCTCTTTTGGTATCGAGATCTCTCATCCAACAAACTTCCACACAAGTTCAAAAACTCAACGATGCAAAAAAATAGCAATCCCGTGTTAACCCCTCGACTCCCCTTTTCACTCTTAAACGATGCAAAAAAATAGCAATCCAGCGCCAATTCGGAAAGCATGAATATTCTTGATTCGCAGAGAACAATCTCAATGAAAAAAAATCGGAAGTTTGGGATAGATTAATAAACGGATAAAGTCGCGAGAAATAGAACGAATCGAATTCATGCAGAGAAAAATTCCAACAATCAAAGCGGAGAATAAGAGAGAAGAACTCAAACGCCTAAGTTGTTCAATTTATGTTATGAGAACGCATACGGAATCAAGGAAAAAAGAAGATGCTTACTTCGAGTTTGAGAGGAAGAAGAAATCTGAAAGAGGAGCCACACCGAGTTTCTCGTCCCTTTGGTTTCTGTATATATTTTTTTTTTTAGTGATTTATAAGATGGTTAAAAAGAAGACGATTAATTTTAAGAAATTAATTTTTAAAAATAAATTTGTGTGCTGATGTGTGACTGGGAATGGGAAGTGTGCAGATTTTGTGTGGATGAGGGTTGTTTGTTTTAGCACCGTAGATATTTATGTTGGTAACAGCTAAGGTCAAGACGGTTTCGTGGTGTAGTTGGTTATCACGTCAGTCTAACACACTGAAGGTCTCCGGTTCGAACCCGGGCGAAGCCATTTGTTTTATTTTGGATTTTGATTTTCAATGTATTTTCCCAACTTGAAATTACACACGCGTTGAACGAACCTCCTAAGATTTTGAACCTGAAATTGTCGGCTAATTAGTTGTGTTGTTATCTTGATTTTAATCACAAATCTTGAAACACATCTCTAAAATGTGATTGAATTAACATCTAACAATAATTTTTCTAAATGAACGGAGATCAACCAAGATAATATGATTGAATTAGTTATTATGGATGCTAAACACATCAAATAACAAAATCAGAGCCCACTGTAAAATGCTCTATCAACTCCGAACAAATGGCTGGAAAAATAGCAATGACAGTCGAGACTCGAGAACTGAAGAACTACAATGGACTCTGAAGTTTTACAACGTTCTATCGCCATTAAAACAACAATCAGCAACAGTACCATTTGCAGCCAAGGATTCAACTTATTGCGAGGAAGATGACGAACAAAAGTAAGCTAGTTCGTCAATATCTGAAGAACCAACAACATAAGTTTGAGCCATGTATGAATACAAACCGATTCTTATCAAAATATCTCTGGAAGTAAATTAGGATTTGAAACATTGTGCCAAAACGCAAATCTTGATTCCAAACAGATTCCCATCACTAATTACAACTGAGAAATAAAACAACTGATAAAACGGAACAGAAACCCTAATCCATTTCTAAAATTCGCCAAATTCTTCGAATTAGAGAGAACCCTAATTCCTAAATTCACGGGCTGGTGAATTTCGTCACGGCCTTGGTTCCTTCAGAGACGGCGTGCTTCGCGAGCTCACCAGGGAGCACAAGTCTAACAGCAGTCTGAATCTCCCGAGAAGTGATCGTAGGCTTCTTATTGTACCTGGCGAGCTTAGACGATTCATGGGCGAGTTTCTCGAAGATATCGTTGATGAAGCTGTTCATAATCCCCATGGCTTTGCTTGAGATACCAATATCTGGATGAACCTGTTTCAGAACCTTGAAGATGTAGATCTTGTACGTCTCCACGCTCTTCTTCTTCATCTTCCTCTTCTTGTCGCCGCCTGCGCCAGCTTCCTTCGGCAGCTTTTTTCCGGCCTTCGGTTTCTTCTCCGCCGGAGCTTTCTCCGCCTTTGATTTCTCCTCTATCGGTTTCTCGGAGGCTGGTTTCTTCTCCGCTGGCTTCTTCTCTGCTCTCGGCGCCATTGTTAAGTATCTCTTTTGAGTTTTTTTTTCTGAGTAAAGAAGAAGCACAAATCTGAGAAGGATTTCGAGTGTTTTGATTTATCTTAGATCGATGCAGGCGAGTTTTGGTTTTATAATAGATCAAAGTATCGATATGATTGGTCATTAGATATCGGCGAGGATCGATAAGTAGGAAGATCTAAACCGTTGATAATACTTTTAATCGACGGTATATAAGAATCGTTACCAACCAGGTCATCACAACGGGAATTGCTGACGTGTTGATTTTTTCAGTCTCTTTCATATACGAAACATATTGTGCCAAAACAGAAATTTTAATTCCAACTAATTACATTTCATTAGTGATCAGCCCCGGCCCAGTAAAAGTAAGGGTCCTAGGGCAAAAAATATTTTGGGCTTACTTTAGATTTAAAATTAAATGGTTTGAGACATAAAATAAAATAAAAAATCTCAAAAGGATCCCCATTTGTATTTTAATTGCTTGAGACTTTGAGCTTATTTAAAAAAAATAGGCCCCCTTTTCACAAATTGTAAAATATTAAATCATAAAATCACGGGGTTATATCTTGTACTGTATAAATTTTAAACATCTTTTTCTATGCGAATCTATTCTAGCTTATATTTGACAAATTTTTACACTGGTGAATAGAAATGCATTTATTTACTGAATTTCGCCACGTTTTTAAAATTTACAAAAATACCCCATTATTTACTATTTTACATATTTCCCAAATTACAGGAATGCTCGGAACATTCATTATTTATTGAATTGCCCAAATACTTTTAATATTTACCGAACTTCCCATGTGTCCTATCGTTTGCTAGTTACATAATTGACACCTAATATACTCCAGTTAATCCGTATGCTTTGTATATGATCGACCCACATAATACAAATACAAATGTTGCCCAAAGATGAGCGGATGTTTTGGAACTTTTCGTGAAAAAATACTTGGTACCTATACAGTGTCTCTTTCGAATTTGAAAATACATTTTTTAACTTTGTGCCCAACTCATAGAAGCAATAGAAAACTAAAACAAACATCATTAGATCGACACACACCACCAAACAAACGATTCTACCCTAAAACCTTCATATTGAGTTATATAATCAGTCAATCCTTGTCACTCAAGCTTGAAATCAGAAACGCTTGGAAACTTTCAGACCCAAAAGCACAACCGGAGGAGAAACCAGTAGCCAAATAATCCCCCAGAATCCGAAGAGACTGATGAGGAAAAACGCCAAAGTCAGGAACCCGAGCAACATAGCTTCCTCTTCGAAGATCCTTTGGGACGGACCAGTGGCCTCGACGCAGAGAGATACAACGCACGCCGTGACGTAAGAGCATCCCACCATGGCAGCCAAGTGGCCCATCCTCTCACGGAAACTCAATTTCCACATCTCACTGATCCCCGAATCGATCACCGGATGTTTTCCATCTCCGATACGAATCCACCAGAAGAATAACAGCGTTGCGTACATGAGCTTGTTGTATCTGGCCGCGAGTTTCCTGAAATCGGCTTCGGAAGGTATGAGTCTGTAAGTAAATCCCCATTGACTCATCGTTTTCACTAGACAGAAGAAGAATTGAACAATAGGGAAGAAGAAGCCGAAAGTGGAGGAGATAAGTGGTTGAACAAGAGCGGTTTTGGAGAGGAAGTGAGAAAACCCAAATCGGAAAAAAAACACTTTGAAACCTAACCCGGTGATTTGTAGATAGAGAGATTTGTAGCCGTCGTTGTTGTGTCGGTTTAGGCTTTTCTAAATTTCTAGGCCCATTTTTTTCTTTCTTCCAAGATTGCAACCAACCACAAGGCACAATCTCATAGTTGTTGATAGATGAAATGAAACACATCATCAAAGACAATAATCAAATATATAGGACTTTGTTAATCAAAAATATTCAAAAATCATGGATGTAGAGACACAAGGGCACATATCAATAATAACACCAATCTGATTTCAAGTAAACATAACAGACACAACAAATCCACAAGGCACAATCTCATAGTAGATAGATGAGAAACACATCGACAAAGACGATAATACCAAAATAGAATAATGAAGGTGAAGGTGTTAAAATGGGTTTTCATAAACGTCAGAGGAAAACATATATCATCACTCCATAAACAAACTTATTCAAATGCCCTTTGCAAGGGTTTTTTTCTTGCGCTTGCTTTAGTTGGTGCGGCTCTTGAAAACTTCAAGACCCATCTCTGTCGGATCGGTTGCTTGAAGCTCCACCTGAATCCCATCTAGCTCTCTCTTGAACCTATCCTTAGAGCTCGCGTAAATCATCTTGTCTCTCACTTTGGCAGTGTCAGGAGACCTTGTCACAAACACAGACGCACACATTCTTGATGATCATAGTAGCATATAAGCAAATCAAGAAGCTAGTGATGTGATTATATTAGTGTATATACCATGCGATGAAGAAGATCTTGCTCTTCTGGCAATTCTCCTCAGTGACGAAATCGAAATCGTAAATGCAGTACCGGCATTCGTTATCCGGAAGGCTTGCTGCGAAATCGTCATATGATTGTTCAGGCTCGCCGAGCTTCTCTACAATCACTTGCTTGTCCTCGATCTTGTACACTATGGTACGGAACGTTCGTTTCGCCTTCAGTTCCAAGAATTTTAGCTTGCAATCATCATGCACAGCCATTCCCGACGCCGCGTTTGCCTGTTATTTATACCAAACACACACAAGATAACACTTAGAAGAATGATACAAATCTCTACAAAATTACATTTCTAGACCAAAAGATCACCAATTTTGGTGACATAACTCAACACAGAAGTTGGATATTCATCATCTCTAAAAACTTGTAACAAATATTGGCATAGATAACATCACATGGAAGAGAATCTAAGCAGATTCCAGTTTCGAAAGATCGTCAATTAGTAAAATGCGTCAATAAAGAACAATTTAGACTTCAAATTATACGACTCATCAGGAGAAATGAGAGATGTCTGACTTCAGAAGACGAGAAGGATCATATAAATCTAACAATCGACAATCACTGATGAAACCTTCAAAAACAAGTGGAAGCACCAGATTCCTTCTAACGAAGAACTCGCCGGATTTCTATAAATCCAACCACACAACACACAAAGATCGGAAAGATCGGAGACCTAACTTTCATCTCTAGATCTAACGAGCGGGAAGCGATATCAAAGGAGATACTATATGAGACGAAATCAAACGGATTTGGACTCAAGCAAGCAATCGAGAAGTAAGCTTCAAATCGACGAACTTAAAAAACAGTAGCGAGAGAAATTTGAGCTCACCATGGCTGAATCAAACCGATTTCAAAGAACTTTTTCTGCTGGAATGAAGAGGCGGAAGAAGATATTTTCTCCGGTCGGCCAAAAATCGATGGAGAATATGAATATGACTTCTGTGTTTTTTTTTTTTTTTTTTGCTTTTTCTTTTTCTTCACTGTTTCTTCTCTCTTCCTTTTCTTCAGCGTTATATGTAAGCTATCCGAATATTATTATATAGAAAACGTATTTCATTTGCTTATGTGTTTCTCTTCTTTACATTTGCTTACTATGGATAACAAAAAAAAATACAATTAAAAAAAAAAATTCATTGAGTAAAATAATTAATAAATTAATAAATATGTTTAAATCCGTTCGATTTTTTCCCACCGATAGAAATTATATTAGATTATTCCACCAGTACTGAAAATGTCATCGATTAGGTAATAAATCCGTTGATAAGTTCATTAGTTTTTTTTTTTTTTTTTCTCAACAAGTTCATTACCAAGCTTGTGAGATGGTGTGGTAATAAAGTAATAACATATGGTGAATTACAAATATGGGTCAACACAACACATGGTCAAACAAAAGACAAATCCAATCATAATCATAAAAGGATATTGTGGTCGATTAAAAATCTGTAATGCAACCTGACCCTAGACAGATTGGTCCACAATTGTGTTTTGTGCTTGACAAGAAAAGTTTGGCTTGGACTGTGTAGAACTATTTGCTTTGTTTCTTTGTATTACGATCAGATTAACAACAATAAACAAATCAGACTTGAACCCAATACCTAAAATCAAAATCAAATCAGGACCGGACTCTATTAGTATCAACTATCAAGACTCAAAACGGGTCGGATCATAACAACGCTAAACTCTTGTGATCATGTGGATCGACCTTTAATGGCATGAATGTAACATCTCGTGCACATATCTATATAGACTATACATGTTTCATACATTTGTGAAAGCAACATTAAATGATACCAAAAGGATTCATCTTGAATAGAAGATTTGAGTCTTTACACTCAGAAACCCAAAAGAGTGAAATCTACATGAAGATGGAACACCAGACCAAAGACAACATCGAACACAAAGAGACCAAACACCGATAAAATAAAGAAGTTAGGTTCATACCCTTCACAGCCATAATGTAAAACATAAAAGAAAGTAACATCACTCCGAAATAATAGAATAGATCGATCATTCAAGGGGAATAAACTTTTGGTGTTTACTTTTAGTTGGCACGGCTTCTGAAAACATCGAGATCCATCTCCGTTGGATCGGTTGCCTGAAGCTCTACTTGAATCCCGTCTAGTTCCCTCTTGAACCTGTCCTTCGAGCTCGCGTAAATCATCTTGCTTCTCACCTTAGCTATGTCAGGGCACCTTGACGCAAAACAACAACAGAATTTGCATCACATCAATAAGATGATGAAACCTTTTGGAAGATAATGAGAGTTTTATAGCTGATTATGTAAATTGGTTACCAAGCGATGAAGAAGATCTTGCTCTTCTGGCAGTTCTCAGCTGTGACAAAGTCGAAATCGTAAATGGCGTAACGGCATTCATCAGCAGGAAGACTCGCCGCAAACTCCTCATAGGTTTGGATTGGCTCACCGACTTTCTCTACAACCACTTGCTTCTGCTTCTCCTCGATCTTGTAAACTATGAAACGGTGAGTCCTTTTCGCCTTCAGTTCCAGAAACCTTAGCTTGCAGTCATCATGCACAGCCATTCCTGATGCCGCGTTAGCCTGTTAAAACCAAAGAAACATGAAGATGAACATCTTTTTTCAGAGAACATATTCAAGACTCGTTACAAAAGCCCCCCATTTCTTGCAAATGGCATTCAAAGTCATAGCTATTATAAGAAAATATTGTGCATAATAAATACATCAACCTAAGAGATTACGTGAGTATCAATTACATGAAGCTGAAGCAGAACAAAATTAAAATGCATACCCTATCTATAGGTCAATTTGAGTGATCATTAAAACTGAGAAACATCGATTTCAACATAACGAGAAGTGGATGGATAAGAACAACCGAATATCAACGAAATTGATAGGTATCGTGAAAAATGTTCAACAAGAAAGAGTTCTAAATTCAATTGAAATCTCACGGGAAGTCTTAGATTTCTTCAGATTTCAATTTTGGCTATCGCAATCGAAATATACACAGTAAACTTAGCAGAGAAGCCCGCGAGCTGTTTTGATCCTAGATCAGTCACAGATACGATCACAGAAACACCAAATCTCAGAGATCTAAACCCAAATAACAAGTCCATCTACAGATCTAATCGAAACAACAAAATGAGCCAAAACCGTAATCGGGAGATTTTATTATATCCGAGACGAAACCAAACGCGTTGCAAGCCAAATCGAGAGGCGCACTCAAGATCTTGGAATCGAAGTTGTTAAAATAAATGGAAAAATTGAGCTCACCATCGCTGGACGCACACTAGTATCAAAGCAAATTCGTGCTTAGAGGAAAGGGGAGAAGAAGATATTTCTTCGGGCGGCTACAATCGACGGAGAATACGGTCACTTTTTTTCTTCTTCTCTATTTCTTTTCTCCTCCTCTCTTTAGCTTTTTATTCGGAAGTCCCATACATAGCTTACCATATTATACAAGTTAAAAAAAAAAAAAATCAGTCTTTTTTTTTAGGTTTTCAATAATATCATCAAACTTTTATTTAATTATTAACATGGCATAAATAAATTTAATTATATATATGATTATAAATTATATATACTTCTATAGTTTATTCTTGTTTTCATATAAAATAAAGATGTACACATTTTCAAAACAAAAATTTATTTGTTCTATTTTTTCTCAGATATAAAATCATTTGGAAATATACAAAATATTATTTTATATATATACATTTTTTTTTTCACAAGTTTGAGGTTCTTTATTGTTGACCGTTTAAATAAAACAAATGGTGCTTGTCTTAAATAATTTGAAGAACATGGTCATTTTTATAATTTTGGAACATATATCTACCAGTCTAGGCAGAAATGTTTTTCAATTATAACTTGGTACATCATGAATCGGTTTCAAAATTTTAATACTCTAGTTGGTTGCTGTCTTGCTGATAGATCTACAAAAGTTCCAATATAAATTATTAATGTTTGTCAAAAAAAAAATTGTTTTGCTAAAGTTGATAAAAAAAAATGTTTAATTAGTTTATTTCAAAGCTTTAAGATTCAAAATTCAAACATCCCATGTACAAAAAGCTGAAAGTTTTCTAGAGCTAAAAATACTTTTCATACAAAATGTACATGTATAGAATGTAAGAAAAAAAAAAAAAAGGGAAACTACTAGATATTTGGGGTAATGGGACTGCATAATTACATAGAAAAACAATAATTACATAGAAAAAAACAAAGGCCACTAAAAATAGACAAAAAAGAAGAATATATTCCATCTAAAAAACCAAAAAAATAACGTAGCGAATATTTTTGCGTTTATTCAAACAAGTTTGTGTTTATTCATATTTTCTTGGCAGCGAATATTTTTGCGTCTTTTGAAAAAAAAAAATCGAATTCAAATGAAAAGGTTGTCCATGACTCAAATGGCTCTCTCTTTCGGCATCAAATGACTCAAAGGTTGGCTCCACCTTCCGCTCAACTTTCATTAAAGCGGTGAGGAGCTGGTTACTTCCAATCAAAGATTGCCACGTGGAAATTTAACGTATTTAAAAAACATCGACGCTGACTTTTGCTTTGTGCGACAGGTTTCCTACCGTAATGTGACCCTAAGCATCGCCGCTTTTGATAAGTTGAAGCCCAATAAGACTCAATAATATTCATAGGCCCAGATCGGTCAAAGAGGGAAACGCATGTTCTTATACAAACATTTCTCACAAATTGCCTCCTAAGCTTCAACGGCTGTAAACATGGGAACTGATTGTCTCAGACACATTCTGTAAACAAGTCTACATGATTAACAACAGTATGAGTCGCCGCCCAAATTACCCGCGGTCATCGGCTTGCTTACTGTTCACTTCCTCTGAGTTCTTGGAAACTTCAACAAATATCAGTCTACCATCTACAATCTGCAACCAGAAAAAGCAAACAAAAGAAGCAAATGCTGTTTCAGTACATTCATTTCTCAAGGAGCTCAATAACGTTATATAACCACAATGAAAGAAGCAAAAATTTGCTGTATAGCTTCTGAAAAAGCTCGAAACCAAACTTATCATCACAAAGGGTTGTGTTTAGGACAACAATGTGCAAAGAAATGAACTTTGGATCTGTAGATACGTTACAGAACAAAGACGGAAACTATCTTAGTACATTAACAAAGCCAGAACCCTGTTTGAAATTAAATATTCATGTTACGAAGAAATGACAAGTGGTTACATGGAGAAATTCAATTGGATTTGTCTCACCCTCCCATCCAAGCTTTTCATTGCCTTTTGAGCATCATCCTCAGACTCGAAAGTGACGAAGCCGAACCCTTTGGGTCTCTGCGTTTCACGGTCCCTAATAAGCCGAGCTAAATAGCCCACAACACAAAAACTAGTTCAGGAAACCTAATCGAGCCTTAAAACATATTCGATTTCCTGTCTGTACCTTCTTTAATTTGGCCAAAAGGAGAGAAAAGCTGCAACAGAGATCTATCTGTGGTGTAAGCCGATAACCCTGCACAAGAAAAAAAATCTGAGAAACCAGAGACTGTAATAGGAGATGATCAGAAACCATTTAGCTTACTGCTTACGAAGAGCTGACTTGGGAATCTCTTAGCCATCTTTAAGAGTAAAAGACAAACTGATTCAGAACAGGCTCAAGTACGAATGCGAAGCTTTTCTAGGTTAGAAACTCCACCGAAACACCCATCAAATTTTGTGAGTGTTAATTACACGAAGCTGATGAATAATAGTGAAACAACATCCATCAGTATCAAGACAAAGTGATTAAGATCAGCAAGCAGAACAAAATTAAAATGAATATCCTATCTATACGTCAATTTGAGTGATCAGTAAAACTGAGAAACATCGATTTCAACATAACGAGAAGTGGATGGATAAGAACAACCGAATATCACCGAAATTGATAGGTATCACTTGAAAAATGTTCAACAAGAAAGAGTTCTAAATTCAATTGAAATCTCACGGGGAAGTCTTAGATTTCTTCAGATTTTAATTTTTAGCTATCGCAATCGAAATAAACACAGTAAACTTAGCAGAGAAGTTCTCGAGCTGTTTTGATCCTAGATCAGTCACACAACGATCACAGAAACACCAAATCTCAGAGATCTAGACCCAAATTACAAGTCCATCTACAGATCTAATCGAAACAACAAATGAGCCAAAACCGTAATCGGGACGAAACCAAACGCGTTGCAACCCAAATCGAGAGGCGCACTCAAGATCGAGGAATTGAGTTAAAAAAGTGGAAAAATTGAGCTCACCATCGCTGGAAGCGCACTAGTATCAGAGCAAATTCGTGCTTAAACGAAAGGGGAGGAGAAAGATATTTCTTCGGGCGGCTACAATCGGAGAATACGGTCACTTTTTTCTTTTTCTTCTCTATTTCTTTCTCTTCCTTTCTTCAGCTTTTATTCAGAAGTCACACATACAGTACATAGCTTACCATATTATACAAGATTTTTTTTTATAAAAACAAATAGTCCTTTTTTAGGTTTTCAATAATATCATCAAAATTAACATAGCATAAATAATTTTAATTATATGTATGATTATAAATTATATATACTTCTATAGTTAATTCTTATCTATTAATAATAGCAATCTCAATAAATATCAATTGCAATTGTGTCTTTTCATTATAACTGTTTTTTATAACCGTTATTAGAGTTTGTGTATTTTTATTATTAAAGATATATTTTCATTTATAACCATTTATTTTATGAAAAGTTTTAACTGAATAAATATCATTTGTGGTTGTGTCTTTTCACAATAACTTCTTTAATAATCGTTATTAGAGTGTGTTTTTTTATTATTCGCTAGATATCCTTACGCTTATAACCGCCAATTTTATGAAAAGTTATATCCTTTAACACTTATGTCTTTTCAATTCTATATATTTTGTGTGGTAAATCATCTTCTCTCATTTATAGGTCTTAATTTCAGAATGTTCTCAAATTATAAATTTTGATAAACAAATTGATTATGGTATATATTTCTAAATGATCTCAAAGTATTGCATATTTGCAAATGTAGAACTACTCGGAAAATGTAGATCTCACTTTGAAGTGGTTGATTCAAGACATTATAGCACCATATGAATATATATTCATTTGGGATGAAGATCTTGGTGTTGAAAACTTTGATGGAGAAGAGTGAGTCTCTCAGTTTCATCTTTTATATATCTCTAGTCAGAAATTGTATAAGGAAGTTTGGAAATTTTTCAGGTACATCAAAGCTTGTAAAGAAGCACGGACTGAAAAATATTGCAACCTGCTGTGGAATCTAGAAAACCCATCACATGGAGGATAACAAATAGAATACCCAGAATCAAAGTTCACATGTAAAATATTAACACTTACAAATGTTAATTTATAGGTAAAGAAAGTAACTAAAAAAAAAGTTTGTGTTCTTGACAAATTCTTTCACCAGAGAAGTGGAAGAGATACCAGGCCACTACAATGATCCTCACTTACCACCTTGTGGAGGGTATGAATCTCATTTTCTTTCAAAACCAACAATTTTGCTCATAGTATATATTCTTTCTTAATCTCATGCTTTCGTACGATATTTCTTGTTGGGTTTATAGAGAGCCTTGGCTCCGGTTTTGTCAAGTGATTTGTGGTGTTGCGTGTGCCATATGATTCAGAACGACTTGGTTCACGGTTGGGGTCTTGACTTTGCGGTAAGGAAATGTGTCGATGTTAAGATACTAGTATAACTTATTCAAAAACATGTATAATTAATGTATATTTTCACATAACAACACTTTGGAACTAAGAAACACTTTGAAAACAACATGCACATGAGAAGATTGCCGTTGTGGATTCTCAATAGATCATTCATCAAAAGATTCCTTCCTTAGGAGGCCAGGTAAATATATCATCAACTAGATTAACTAGTAGCTTTATTGTTCATAGTTTAAACTTTAAAGAAGGAGACGAGAACCGGTGCATATATGTGGTGTCTCACGTCTTTTCATTGCCATACCAATCTCTTCACTGTTAGAAATCTCCACATCAAAATTGGTATAATAGAAGACGAATCCACGGCAGAGACGACACCGGAAACAAAGTAGGCCAAACCATCAACACGACCACCCCTAATTGATTTATCATTAATGACTAAATTCTTTTCCAACAATGTTCGAACCATAAATTGGTTAGAAAACATTATTGTAGTGATTCCGATCGCAACCACCACCATCATAATGATGGTATGGACAGATCGGTTTCGAAACCACCATAAAATTGACAAATTCATCCCCTAACCAATCGTTGACGACATTTTATTAAGGGGTATGCTTAATAACAACAATAAAGATCAATGAAAAATCTTCCAGAGAAGAATTGGAGAAACCGTCACGAACGTCTCGTGACTTCTCAATCCGCTGTCTCTGAAATGGAAGGATTTACTTAGAACAAAGAATATTTAGAAGGAGTAGAAGTACGGTCGAGCTGGAGTCGACGCCGGCCGAAGGGAGAAGATTACAGAGAAGGACGAAAGTTGAACAATTCTCTTTGGAAATCACCTTGGGAGAGAAGTTTTTTTCCAAATCTTTTTGTTTAAGAAAAAAAGTATTTAATATTAACGTTGTTATTGATAGAGTTTTTGTTTAGGAAAAAATAAGTATATCCAACGATTGTAGTTTATCTTTCCAATAATCCAAGACGTGTCATTTCTTCTCATTATTCCCACTAAACCAAACGTTTTATCCTTCCTCAATTGATACCCTTGTTAAGCATCGCTTCTTTTCTTTATACCTTTTGCTTGCGCTTATTTCATTTCATTAATAAAAAGAAAAAGTGAATTTTTATTCTATATGAGTTCTCAGAAATGGCTTCTCTCCCTCTCCCTTTTGATTTTCCATTGTTTCATTGATCATTGATTAATTTTCTTTGGAAAGTTCTGCTTCGTTCTCTTTGATCATTATTTTTTTGTGTTACTTAATCTCATTTATGGTCTCGGTTTTGATCGTCAAACAATCATACTGTTTCGCTCAACTTTATTTTGTTCCTTATCCAAACTCGTTTTTGATATTCATTTTTTTTTGTGTTTTGATAACCTCGAAGATTAGGTTTAATATGTTTGGTTTGGAGTTAGCCTTTAGTTTATTTTTCTTATAAATATTTTTTAGTTTACATTATTGTATTGTGCAACCCATTGATTGAACGTTTGTCTGTTTACTAGAATAAATATCGTTTTATCTAAGTTTCTTAGTTTTGAATATTTGTATCGCTCCCTCTATCGTTATACATGACTATGCTTTTTTAGGAAAAAATAAATTAATCCAATGATAAGAAAGATAATGTTTTCTCTCTCTCTTACCTTTTTTTTGTCTGCATTGCTTTTTGAGAGCATCCACATCGGTGCTCATTGAAGACCGGTCCTCAAATTAAAATTAAAAAAAAATAGAAAAAAAGGAGAAAGAGAGAGGAGCGGTCCTCGGATGAGAATCGATCCTCAAGTGTTTAGATACTTTTTTACATGTCATGTTATGATTGATTTAAGTTATTTTTTTATTTAAAAATTATTTTTTATATTAGTGAGATACCCTTCGCCGATGTGGGTGCTCTGATGTTTTCATCTGTTTTTCTGTACAAGTCGTTTGAATCATTTTATTATTTAATTATTTTCTATTGTTAAAAGGGTCATATCTTTCTACACAAAAATTATTTCGCAAATTTTATTCTTATTATTTTACGAATATATATTGTGTTGATAAGCGACAGTGATATCGATAATTGAAACCTTATGTTGTTGCATATGTATGGTTTTGTTCATTTGTGATTGAGCCATTAAACCATTTACAAATCTAATTTGTGCAGATCGGCCATATTTAACCCTTGATCAACATATAATTCTCTTGGTCTCTCTAATTTGATGCTTCAATATTTTTTTTCTGTAAAGGTGATGTGTGAGACTCTTACAAAATATGGATATTATTTATTGAATTTGATGCATTGATAAGTTTTTGCAATTATATTTTTAGCATTATCATATATGTTGTATTGTCGTTTTTTCATAAAAATGTATTGATAATTTTTTCGTGTAATTTTCGTGTATAATGAAAATAAATCTTATTTGTAAATAAAACATGTTCTTCAAAATGAGTTTTCGTGTAATTTCGCGCGGGTTTAAGACCTAGTGCATATGTTGGAAGAGAACTATGATGCCAAACTGAACTAATTGTTCAAAAAAAAAAAATTCAGCTTGGGCTGCCTCATTTTCTTTGCCCAAGCTGAATAGATCAACTTTCTCAGTGTCTTTACTGCCATCAAACTGGTCTCGTGCTAGCCAGCTTGATTTCTCATCCCTCTCGTTAATAGGTTTAGGTTCATTAGAATGATCATCAGCAATCAAAAGCCATTCCAAATCCACCAATCTTTGCAACCCATGTGTTTTTGTCACGCATTATGTGTATATTAGCTGGTTTTAAATCCCTGTGGATAACGTTGAAGAAGCGCAAATGTGCAACTCCTTGTGCCACTCTCTTGAGTAGTTCTATAGTAAGCTTCTTTGTATCGCATTCAGCGAACTTATCTTCCATGTATGCAACCTTTTCAAAGTGGATATGTTCTTCTCTTCCAGTATCGTATCAGCTGGTGGAATTGGCATGTGAATCTTTCTACTGAAGTGTACAAAATGTCGCCCGCCTCTATCTCTTTATAGATATGGCGCATGATGTTTGTGTTGTTATCTATCTTCCCTAGAAGCAGAAGCTCAGTAGAAGATGAACCAACTGACCGAGTTACTGAAACAAACACATCACGATTGAAGAACTCGCCAGCAACCCAAACTACTTTCTTATCACGTTTGAAGAACTCAGACAAATGAACCTACAAATGAAACCATTGGTTAGAGATGCTCATACAAAAAAAATTATTTAAATCTAACAAACAAGAAATTACCGTAAGTGAGGTTTTTTGCAGCAAATTTTCCACGAGGTCTATAGCTTCAAGTTGTGTTGATATTGGTGTGCTATTAAAAACTTCGGCTTGGGCAAAGAAGATGAGGCAGTCCAAGCTGAATTTTTGTTTTTTCAAAAAAAAAAAAAAAAAAGCTTGGACTGCCTCGTCTTTTTTGCCAAGCTGAATTTTGTTTTTTTTTTAAACAAAAAAAAAATTAGCTTGGGCTGCCTCATCTTCTTTGCCCAAACTGAATAGATCAACTTAACAATCTTAGTTTTCTTATATCTTATTTAGTTCGTATTTGTACAAGACAAACCGGTAACTGTTGAAGACAATTCTACAACATTGCGTTTTGCAGATGAACTGTATATTTGGTAAATATAGCATATACCCATTTCTAAATAAAAATTTAAAAGACAATGTACTATTAGTTTTAAATATATTGTTATAGAAAGCTGTGTTTTTTACGGAAAAGTTGTGTCTTTTTTGTGTAGATATAATATTTCATTTTAAACATCGTGTTTGTTGAAGTTTTGATTCATAATATGTTTATAACAAGGTATATTTTAAATAATAAAGAAATTTCAAAAAAAAAATTACTCAAATTAATTATTAAAGGAATTTCCCGAACATTAAAATGATGTCTACTTTGGAATAGTTTAGAAATAATAGAATATCGTAACGTATCTACTTTATCGTTTGAATGCATTTTGAATGTAAGATGCATGTTCTACAAAATTAATAAATAGATATGAAAATACATAAATGCTAAGAGATGCAACTTTTATTTTTTTTTATCAGTTATGATCGAAAAGGTATATACAAAAAATAATGATGAAATGATGCAATCACAAGATGAAATTTATATATAATATAGTTTTAAGAAAGGCATAAATGATCATTTGAAAGAGTTCACGCGCTGTCCTTACATTTCTTGACATATCCAAAGGTAAACAATTTCAGTTCTCTCTCCAGAATTTCCATAACCATCTTCATGTGGACTACTGGTTACTATAATTTTCTTCTTGTAAAACATACTGACATTTTGCATGTAACAAGAAAAATTCAAAAAATATCAAAAAACAGTCATAATAAATATTAACATTTACCGATAGTAGAATATGTTTAAACTACAATAACAACATAACTATGAAATTTTAATAATGTTAATATACGATAGTATCCTCCGCCATTTTTACATGACAATCATTTGAGTTTCGATGGAGAGTTCATTTTCTTATAAGCGTCATTAAGAGACCAAACTACAAAAAAATTCTATAAACTAATTTTTGCTTATTTCGTTGAGCCAAAAATAAACTTAATAGTCACATGTCTCATAATTTATCTAAAAGATTGAATCACAACTTTTAAAATATTATAATAAGAATACTTACCGTATTGGCAATTGGTTTCGGCAAGAACAACAGAGTTGAAGATTCCAAAACATGCATTGAAAAGCAGATCGTATACCATGATTGACACTTTTAATAAAAATCTGAAAAGAGACAAAAGAGATGATCCAAGGAGAAATTCAGGGTTGATTCCGGGTTTCCTTGGGAATGTAATAGATAGGTCATGAAAGACGACAATTTTGGAAACATTGTTGCAGAAATCAAAAATGGCAAATTCAATTTCTTCTATTTTTTGTTTTTGTTTAGAATGACCGTTGTTAAATGAAAAGGCGAAGAAATCTAAAAGTGTGATTGGAGAAATGTACAGCAGCTATAAATAAATTAATAATCACAATTGAATACGCTTAATATATATATATATATATATATATATATATATATAAAAGAGAATGAAGTCTCTTCTTATCATCCACCTCATCACACATGCTCTAAAATTGTGCCACATCATCTATTCATTTTGTTAATTTCAAATTTTTTGTTTCATTTATTATGTTTAATGTAATTTTATCTTTTAATTCTCATAAGAACTAACATTAATAGATGTAATAGTTTTAAATAAAAGTTAAAAGTCATTTCATTATAAAAGATAATGTATATAAATGTAATTTCTATTTTTTTAGTTATTGATTTTACAAAGAGTTAGCATATGTATCAAGTTAATTTCCTTTTTAGATATTGTTTTCTTTGTTAGTTTAGTTTTTTAATATTTATTTTCATTTTATTTTGATATATATGATTTTATATATGGACGTGTTGACATTTTTTTTAAAACATAACTTTATTTATTTTTTTAGTCTAATTTTTTAATGTTGCTTTTACAAAGAATTAGTCTAGATTTTAAGTTAATTTTCGTTTAAATAATTTATTTATTTATTAATTTAGGTTTGTATTGATTTTCAATATCATGCCAAAATGTTGTGAAGGTTAAGTTAAAATTGTGCCAAAATATTGTTTGTAATTTAATATGGAGAGAGAGAGGAAGAGAGAGAGAGAGAGAGAGAGAGGGAGAGAGAGAGAGAGAGAGATTATGAGTGCATTTTGGAAATATATCAAGACGTTTATTAAATAAGATCAAAATTGTTGGTTATATATTTTTAAAAACATTAGACGTTTATAAAAGAAAATTATTGTCGGATGAATGAATATCCATATTTAAGAAAAAAAATGTAAGTATAAATCCAAAGTTAATATTGGGAGAAGATTAGATATGCAACTATTTAAATTTTGTTTCTGAATATAAATTTTCAAACATTTATGAACCCACATATAAATTTTAATATGTATACTTTTATGAAAGAAAATCAATATCGGATGAATTAACACCCGACTTAGATATAAGAAAAGACAATTGTAAATATTGTTTCGTTTCCAACATACATCTTCAATACTTTTAAGAGTTATATTACTTTATATTATGCAAAATTCAAAAGTTTTTTTTTTGAATATAAATTCCAACACTATATTTATGGGGTGTTTGGATTGGGTTGGATTGTGTTTAGTTGTGAGCATCAAATAACCATTTGTATGGTACTTTTCTTAGAAGTGATTTAACGCTAATTTTTTTAACAAAGCAGAGTAGCAAGTATGACACGACTCATCTATCCAATACGGACATGTATACCGTAAACAAATGGTTGAACACGTTTGTTTAATTATAATATTCAATAGAAAATTTATGGATCCAAATTAAACAATTTGGACTAAGATGAGATATGCGATTATCTAAATTTTCTTTTTAAGTATGAATATCTAATAAGATTGAGACTCCAAAACTATTTTAAGATTTCGATTTCTGATATATATAATTTTCTATAATATATTATATATTTTAAATGAAATATAAAACCGTTCAAGTTTAGATATATCAAAATTTTATATTTACGAAATTAGTTTGAAATATATTATTAAATAATAATATAAAATATCGCGCGAAGCGCGGATCACCATTATATTATATGATTACAATAACAATCTCTCCATCAATCATTTGACATATAAAATTTTAATTTTAATTAATAAACTTGGGAGATGATTTGTATATTAATAAAAAAAATTAAAATTACATATGTATAACGTAAAAAAGACGACTCACGTCTCTCTCCTTCTCTTCCATTAACACCGACAAAATTTTCTCAAACTTTCCCTAAAGGTGCTTGCAATGATGATTTCCAACAATCTAATCCTTACACAATTCTCGTTCTATTGTTTCAACTCTTTTTCGTTATTTTTACTCCAATTGATAAATACTTTTTTTTACCGAAAAAATTGATGAGTATTTTGTTAATTGGAGCACTAATACGAATGCGTCTTTTTTCTCCATCAACTCCTTTCTCTGAGATTTGTCACTGATCCACTCAGGTTTCGTCATGTCGATTGATCCCTCTCGCTTTCCAACCTGATGCCAACTCCAGATTCGCCAGTTTATACCAAAATGCTTGTGTCTTCCCTGGCGAATTATCTACATGACCGTCAATAAACTTCGCGCCACCAGCACACGCACTAACTTCATATGTCTCCATTTCACGTCTTTCAAAATTCTTGTATTTTTGGCTGTAATTATTTCTCGTACTATCCAAATTATGTTTACTCAATTTTTTTGGAACAATGAGTATATTATAGACATGCTGGTGAAAATTACATAACTTGCTATCCTGGAAAACTATTTATTCGGTAACATATTCCCAAAATGTAACCTATAATTATAATGGATTTGTAACATTACAATGATTTACAAATATAACAAACAAATTACACAAGTGATTTGGTGTAGCCCAAAAAGAAGTTTCTTTTATTGTTGCATAACATTCCTTATCACTCTCTATATAACCATTTGTTGCCGATGGACCTTCTAAAATACACTGAATTTTACAATAGTGTGTAAAAATATCTTCAAAAATTTTGTTTTTTCTAAAACAATAATATATCTTCAAAAAATTTGTTTTTTCTAAAACAATCGATCAACGTTCGAAAATAATATAATTCATCGTAAAAATGATAAATATTATATATTTTTCCAAGCTGATTTACAAACTTAACTTTTTTTCAAGTTTCTAAATTTTTGTTTCATAATAATAAAATAAAGATGTACGCATTTTCAAAACAAAAATTTATTTGTTCTATTTTTTTACGTATATCTTGAAAATATATAACTATTTTATATATATTTTGTCACAAGTTTGAGGTTCTTTACTGTTGACCGTTTATATAAAACAAATGGTGATTGTCTTAAATAATTTGAAGAACATGGTCATTCTTTTTTTTTTTTTTGCGAAAGGGTTAACATGGTCATTCTTTATAATTTTGGAACATGTATATACCAGTCTAGATAGAAATTGATTAGAAGAACATGGTCACGATTCGCAAGAACCGTTTAAATTAACCGAGAACTAATTAGAACAAAGATTAATTTCGAAGGGAAGAAGAATTGGAGAAAAAATAATTTGATTATAAAATTTTGCTTTAATTGAATTCGTAGAGAGGTTGGATTTGATTGATTACATCTCAATAACAAAAACCGAAAAGAAAGCAAAACAGAAATCGAATTCAAGAACATCTAATTGTGAACACCCATCAAATCTAAAAAGTAAAAACCCTAATTATACAACACCTTCCCCAATTCTCGAATCACGAGGCACAACAATTCACGAGCTGGTGAATTTCGTGACGGCTTTGGTTCCCTCGGAGACGGCGTGTTTCGCGAGCTCTCCGGGAAGAACGAGTCTGACGGCAGTCTGAATCTCCCGGGAAGTGATTGTCGGCTTCTTGTTGTACCTAGCGAGTTTAGACGATTCCTGAGCGAGTTTCTCGAAGATATCATTGATGAAGCTGTTCATGATCCCCATGGCTTTGCCGGAGATTCCGATATCGGGATAGACCTGCTTGAGCACCTTGAAGATATAGATCTTGTAGGTCTCTGTGCTCTTCTTCTTCATCTTCTTTTTCTTGTCGCCGCCTGCTCCGGCTTCCTTCGGCAGCTTCTTCCCGGCCTTGGGTTTCTTCTCCGCCGGTGCTTTCTCGGCCTTCTTCTCCTCCACTGGTTTCTTCTCGGCCGGCTTCTTCTCTCCCTTTGGTGCCATTCTCAAAAGCGAAAATAAAAAGGTTTCAAAGAAATTTTCAAAAGGATTGAATCGTGAGAGCAAGTGAATTCGGAAAATTAAGATGTGCGTTCTTCTACGTATTCATCAACTGATGATATATATACGATAATGAAGTAGATACCTATTGGCTAATTTCAATTCCACAAGGATCGATGACGTGGAAGATATAGTCACCGTTAGGTTGACCAAATTCGTTGATGCAACGAACGGTAAAGATTTTTTTTAAGAGTCAGTTTTAATTGGGCCCATAAAAAACGGATAAAATGTTATTCTCCTTCTTTTACCGTTAGATTGAGCTAACGGTGACGATGTAAACAAAGCTATCGATAACGGGCTAAAATAGGCCCACTTATGTATGTAATATGGGCTTAATGGAACTTAAATCTAACCCATATAATAAAGTTCCCAATCGAACCAATAAAAAGCTAAAACCCTAATTGAGTTCCGCCTTCTAGCTCTTGTTTATTCGTGCTCCAAGGCAAACGAGAAAGGTCGGAGCGGCTGCTACTTGGGTTTCAGGTCAGAAAATCTCCGGAGTTTCAAAACCTTCATTTCTGTTCGACTTATATGATCTGCTGTATCTCCTGTTGTTGTTACGCAAGTAGTTTATTTGCCTAATTTTGATTTTCGTCGGAGAATCTAGGTCCCAAGTTTTTTGAGTTTTCTTTCTTGGATTTGATTTCGTATTGTATTATCAAAATGCGATTAGACCTGGTAGTTTCTGTATCAGTCTCTTTGCTTATTTCATTTCAGTTGTGTTCATACTGTGTTTTGATTATTTTGGGATCAAGTTCGTTGCATTTACGTGAATTTGCCTGAGTAGATGTTCTTGAAACCATAAGCTCTTTTGTGTATCTTATTAGAACGAATAAGTACATTGGCATCATTTTACAATGTTAATGATTACGTTTGCTGGGAAATCTCTTATCTTTTTGCAAAGTTTCAGTAAGGACTCATTTAATCTCAGATTTTTTTTGTGTTTGTTGCCTATGGTTTTGCAGTTTTTGAATTTTGAAGAATGGTGAGAATCAGTGTCCTCAATGACGCTCTCAAGAGCATGTACAACGCAGAGAAGAGGGGAAAGAGGCAGGTCATGATCAGGCCTTCTTCTAAAGTCATCATCAAGTTCCTTATTGTCATGCAAAAGCATGGTACGGTGATTTTCCTTTGTCTGTTTTACTACATTTCCTTTTGTTTCCTATATAGTTTCAAGTGTAATGATGTTTGTTTCGCTCTGCTTTTGTCATGTATTTTAGGTTACATCGGTGAGTTTGAGTATGTCGATGACCACAGGTCTGGTAAGATCGTTGTTGAGCTTAACGGAAGGCTAAACAAGTGTGGAGTTATCAGTCCTCGTTTTGATGTTGGTGTTAAGGAGATTGAGGGTTGGACTGCTCGTCTACTTCCTTCTAGACAGGTTGGTCTCGAGACTATTTTCTTCTTTGTTTTCAATTTCATTTCGAAATACCCATCAAATGATGACTTATATTATCGATGTGCCTTTGAGAGATCAGAGCAGCAAGATCAATGCCTGCTCTTGTTCCGTTGCGGGCAGAAATCAAAATCATATCTTTTTCTCTGTTATCTCTTGCAAGTAAATCTATATTACTTCAAATTGGAAGAAAAGATCTCACATATTGAGGAAAAAACCATTTTATCGGGTGTTTAGGGTCCCATATTTCGTTGGAAGAAAAGATCGCACATAAAGATTCTCTCATCTTCCCATGTTACAACTTTTGATTGAACACATGTTTTATATGCAGTTTGGTTACATTGTTCTGACGACATCAGCTGGAATCATGGATCATGAAGAAGCCAGGAGAAAGAATGTTGGTGGCAAGGTTCTTGGCTTCTTTTACTGAAGCATCTTCACGAGATCCTCCTCTTATCAGGTTATATCTCGCTACTCCTTATGTGGAGGGAGGTAGGGGGAAAATTCGATTGACCTCACTGTTAAAGTAGTAGTTTTTTTTCCTTTTTCTTTTTTTGACTCGTCAATTGTTTTTTTATGTGGATGCTTAAAGACTTGAGAAATAGACAAATTTATTTCAGTTTTTCGTGTTCGTAAGACTTTTGCGAGTCAATGAAACAAATCCATCTTTTTTGCCTTATCTTTTTAGATGTGGCGTTTACGACGCATTTGGGGTTGCTCTATTCGTTTGTTTGATTTGTATCTCCAAAAAAAAGAAAATGATTTTTTAATTAAGCTCTTCTAAATACAATATTCGAGTTGACTTGACTATTGAAATGAAATTAAATGTTTCTTTATGATCTACAATCAAGAAATATCTACGTTTCTGTTTCTATGTCTTTAATGCGTTAAGAGAATGTCAAAAGTACATGGCATTTTAGCTATTGAACATTTAATGGTCTTTTGAAACTTCCAATAATTCTAAATTATGTCTTTATTAAGTGATAGAAAATTTCAAAGTCGCTGACAAAAGCTGACTATTCTAACGACAAAAATGAATAGTTCTCGGAAAGCTTTCAATTCGAAACTCTAAAACATCAAATTATGTTAATGATATATATTTGCATATGCTTTGAGAAGCGAAGTACATCTTTTTCAATTTCAATAGTAAAAACTATATTAAATTACTAAGTTTACAACATGTTACATATGAAAACGTTCATTTTAATCATATTCAGTTTCAGAATCGAAACAAATACTCCATCTCTCTATCTCCATTATTTTTGTTTTTCCTACTATTATGATGGTTTTAGCCACTTTAGTATTCGACATTTTTATTGTATAATTCAAGATGATATTGGGATGATGCCAGTTCACCACTCGTAATAGCTAGCCATAGACAAAATGACACGTGGTATCTCGGGGATGCATCTGAGATGAGATGAAGCCAAGTTGGTCCAGCTAGCTGATTTGGATTTTAAGTAATAAATAAAAGGCCCATAAGGCTTCGTGCGTTTAAGGCCCTCCAAAAGAAAAAGAATCCTTCTCTCTTTGTGTGCACTCCTTTTATTCCTTCTTCGGGTTCGAGTGCTAACGTGCGCGGAGTATCCTATCGTGCACGCGAAGCAGAAGACGAAGTAAAATAGAAGAAGCGGGGAAAAAGCACAAAGGAGGGGGTATTTTAATTTGGTTTTGGCGCATTTTAGCCGTCCGCCATATCCTTCGCTGTCGCTCCTCTCTCGTTCTTCCGATTACATCGCTTCCTTCTCCGCGTCCTCTCATCCGGTACATTTCTTTCGCGATCTTCTTCTTTTGCTGCCGATTCATTCGGTTTCTGCTGTTTTCTGATCTAATTCGTTTCCGATGAAACAAAGGTATATGGTTTGATCTGTGAGTTTTTTTTTATCCTTCAGATTCGATGGCTGCTCCACCTGCTAGGGCCAGAGCCGATTACGATTACCTCATAAAGCTTCTTCTGATTGGAGATAGTGGTATGTGATCTGAATCTCTTCGATCTTTTGTTTCTCGTCGTTTTCTAGGGATCCGAGCACAAGGTCCTGAATCTATTCATTTTCTATGGAATCGATCTATTCAGTGCGATTTTTTTTCTTTTGTGATGAATTGAAATCGTTGTGTAGACCTAGATTTCAATCGTGATCCCTTTCCTTGCTGTTTCATTCGTTTTAATTACAAAGTTCCGATTAGATTTGTGTCTAGAGATCTCTGAAATTTACGATTCCTTTTTGCAGGTGTCGGTAAAAGTTGCCTTCTTCTACGTTTCTCTGATGGCTCTTTCACCACTAGCTTCATTACCACCATTGGGTTTGTCTTCCTCTCTCTGCTAATGGAGAAATTTAATCCCTCTAGTAATGTATGTATGATTTTTTTCCCTTGACGAGTCTTTGTTCTCTTTTGCCTTTTTATGTAGCATTGACTTTAAGATAAGAACGATTGAGCTTGATGGCAAACGTATCAAGCTCCAGATTTGGGACACAGCTGGTCAAGAACGGTTTCGGACAATCACCACTGGTGAGAGTTCATCTTTTCGTTTAGATTTTGCTTTCTGAATCTGTACTTAGAGGCTGCTTTCGCCATCAAATTAGATAGATTCTTGAGAAGATGAACATGTCTGAAACATCCACTTACAGATGCTATGATATCTTGTAAAGGGAATGAATTTTTGCAATGACCCTTGACTGATTTTGCTTTCTTTAGCTGATTTTTTCTCTAAGGTCTTGTATAGTTGATTGTTGTTGGGCTATTTCTGCACTTTTTGTTTGAAGAGTTTCTGCTCACTTGTACTTCTCCTTTTGCAAAATTTTCACAGCTTATTACCGTGGGGCAATGGGCATTTTGCTAGTGTATGATGTCACAGACGAGTCATCCTTCAACAGTAAAAAGCCCCTTCCTTAATGCCCTCACTTGGGGGGTTTCTATAAAATTCTGTGTTTCTTTTACACACAAAAATATATTCTTGACCTTGTTGCAGACATTAGGAACTGGATTCGTAATATCGAACAGCATGCTTCAGATAATGTTAACAAGATCTTGGTAGGGAACAAGGCTGACATGGACGAAAGCAAGAGGGTAATAACGCTCACACCGACTTTATCTCAGTTCATGATTCACACGACTGATCCTAATAATAATAGTTTCTTGGTCCTACCACAATTTTCAGGCGGTACCTACAGCAAAGGGACAGGCTCTTGCTGATGAGTACGGAATCAAGTTTTTCGAAACAGTAAGTCTTGACAAATATTATCTCAATCTTCGATTTCAAGAGAACACAGCTGCTATAATCTATATGCATCTTGCTGCAGAGTGCCAAGACAAACCTAAACGTGGAAGAAGTCTTCTTCTCGATAGGCAGGGACATAAAGCAGAGGCTTTCAGACACTGACTCGAGGGCAGAGGTTCGTTCATTACATCCCTCTCTATCTCCTCTTGCGTTGTTACTTTTCTGTATGCACGGGTCTGTAAACGCTTTGTCTCATGTTTTGTCGTGAAATTGCAGCCTGCGACGATCAAGATAAGCCAAACGGACCAGGCAGCTGGAGCCGGGCAGGCCACACAGAAGTCTGCATGCTGTGGAAGTTAAGAAACAAGTTTTAAAAGTCAAGTTCAAAGTTTGGGGGTGACTTGAAGAAAACTTTAAAAAAATATCGTGAGGTACTTTTGTAGTTTTTGTTTTATTCGAACTTTTGTGATTCGTTCTAAATTGCCTTTCCTATTTGTACGAAGGTTTTAATCGAAACTTTGTATTTTTTTTTTCCTTTTTCTTTTTTCTGTTGCTGATTTTTATTTTGACGGTGACTGAATTGTTCCCCTCTCTCTATATATCCTCTTTCTCTTGCTTCTTCTTTAATTAACTCTTTAACTTAGAGCATGTTCAATGCAAGAAAACCTAATGGGGTTCTTGCTTAATATTCAATTATAAATTTTATTTTAAGAACTTTTGTTAAGATATTTTTGTTTTCTCTACTCCAGTGGTAGAAACTATTAGGGGTTTTTAAAAAAAATTATTAGAGTTATTAGCATGATAATTGTATTACAACATTTGAACTATTTTGTTGGAAAAGTTGAGTCACAGCACAAGAAGGCATGTCCTATATAGTTGCCCGTGAATGTTTCTTTTTAGTCACAGGCTCATCGCAAAAATCTCCAATTCTTCAAATCTGAAATACTTTTTGTAAAGCAAACATGAAAACTTGAGATGTTTCATTAAAAAAAAGGGTGTTTTCTCATTCAGTATCCAGTGGCAGAGAGAATCATCATCATCATCAATGCCAACACTTACATGACAATAAGAAGAACAAGAGAGAAAACAAACATTAAAACTTAAGCAAAAAAGGAAGTGATCGATCAATCTCTCAGCAGCAGCAGCACCAAAACATCACGAGTTGGAGCTGGAATCTTCTCTATTCGTCTTGTGAACTGCCACACCTTCTTTTCTAGTCAGCAGCAGCAGCACCAAAACGTCATGGTTCCAATGAGTCATGAATCTATCAACCTATAAAAGAAAAAAGACAGAATCAAGAAGAGATGCTCAAATCTTTTTACACACTGAACCAATCAATCCTGCAATTAGACTGAAAAAAAGAAAACATACAAATTCCATGTAATCGCATCGAGGTCCTTCTTTAATTCATTCAGTTCCACAGCCTTTGACTGATAAGACACAAAAAAACCTCACACCATTAGATTCAACAATGTTTGGTAAAATCTCTCAAATCATTAGCTTCGAGCAGAGCTTATCTTGAGATGGTGTATGGAAGCTTCTTTCTGCGCAAGAGAATCCTCCCATGTTCTTCCATGTTCAATCACGTACCACATTTAAAACTTCTCTAATCAGCAACCTAAAACCAATTTTTTTGTTCTCGCTATATAACAAATGGTCTAGAGAAACAATTTCATTAAAAGATGATCGAGTTCCTCCCTTGAAAAGCAAAACTGATCACTACTAGAGCACCGGAGATTCGTAGAGCGTCCTGCAGAGTAGCAAAACATCAGATCTTAGATGTTTACCTTATCGAAAGCTAGAAGAGCATCACCAGTGAGCATACAAACTCTCCACTCCTGCAAAATCTGAGCACCCATCTGCTCATAGAACTTCATGGCATTCACATTCAAACCAAGCACGACCCATTCCACTCTTCCGTAATCCATCGTCACCGCTTGCTTCGCCACAGCAGTCAACAGCATACTCCCGAATCCTTTCCTCCTGTAAGGCTCCTTCACGAAGATATCCTCGATGTAGAAACCCGGTTTCGACAGGAATCTCGAGTAATTCGGGAAGAACAGGACGAACCCAGCCACCACGACGTTGTTTAGCATATCCGGAGGGCGAGGTTGTGCGTTTTGAGGAAGGGGTGAAATCGGGAGAATCGACGGTGGGAATCGGGGAGCGGGTAGCTTCTTCGCCGATTCTCATCAGCGCATGAGTGATTTCGCGTCTGAAATCGATTCAAACCACGAATCTTCATTGAATTGCATCAGAGAGGAGAAGCATAGAGAGAGAACGGAAAGAGATCGAATGCCTTGAAGAAAACACGGTTTGTCTCTCAAACTCCTCTATCCAATCACACTTTCACACGTGGCAGTTAAGAAACGATTCTTAAAATCCTTATTTAAGAATCGGTTCTTCACTTATCTATTAATTTTCATTTAAATTAATGGCTTTTACTAAGAAACTGCGTTCATCATGGTCTAAGTGAGTGAGAGCCAAATCGATTCTAAATCTCGGTCTTAGACTAAATTATTTTGTGCAAAATTATACTAAAGTTTTTGGGCCCAAATATTTTGGTAATTTGTTATTTTTTTTGATAAATTCTAAACTTTTGCTACAACATCAGTTTTGTAACAATTGGTAACAGTTTATTACAAAGTTGCTACAAAATCGGTTATGTCAAATTTGTTTCAATTAAATTGTAACTAATTAGTAACAAATTTGCTACAGTTTAAAATAGTATTTAAATTGTCACTAATTTACTATAAATAATTACAAAATGTTACAAATAACATTATTAATTATTTCGTCGCTAATTTATAACAATTTATCGCAAATATTTGTTACAATTTTTGTTTGTAGCAAAATTTGTAGCTATGTCCAATTCTTGTAGTGTGATGTTGTGCGTCATGGAAGCTTTACATTTTAGAATGCCTATTTGTTAAAGTTTGCTTTGCTTGTGGTTTTTACTATGTACATTAGATTCTTATGAACAATCAGATCAGATTAGGGCTTGGAAGAGATAATATCAATAGTCATATTTGACTTTATGTTTTTTATTATTATAATAACTGAGAGTACATATAAAATAAAGGATTAATTAGTAATGATCGGAATGGAGATGGGAGAATCATCAACATCATTGCAGCAACAAAAATCATCTTCACAACTCCCTCCATCGTAGTGTCCCAAGGATCTGCATCTTTTATTGCATTCCGATGTGCTTCTACATCCCTTTGCACAGACCGCTTCTGTTTGGTTCAAAAACAAATTGANACGAAAAGAAGAAAAGGAACAAAAATCAATAAATGGTTCTTCCCAACTCCAACTTCAAATTGATCATACTCTCCATCGAATCCAATCCCAAATCAAAACACTCCACTCTCTTCCCACTACTCGATTTCTTCACCGTCGTCGCCTCCTCCGGCAAAAAAGAACGTGTAATTAACGCGCCGCCAGAGTCTTTCTCGTTCCTATGCCTCCTCATGTGACCACCAAGAGCCTGTCCCATCGGAAACTCCAGGCCACAAATCGGACAAGTATGCGGCTTCTTCTTCTTCTTCTTGGTTTTCATAGTGACGGGTCCCGAAGAAAGTGACGCCGACGACGACGACTTATCGTCGCTGCTATTGCTAATGGGTTTATTGTGGCCCGCACGATGGCCTCCTAAAGCCTGGAACGACGAGAACTCTTTCATACAAGTCTTGCATCGGAATACGCGACTCTTTCCGTCTCCTCCTCCGCATTCTCCAACTCTCGATAAGAGCATAAGACAGTTCGCCGCCGTATCATCCACCGTCCCATCAAGATTCTCACTATTCGCCGTCGTATCTTTCACCGCCCGATCAAGATTCTCAGTTCTCGCAACCATGGTTGATTGTTAGACCGACTTAACTTTTAGGGTTTGTTTGCGTTTTTTTTTCTACGGTTGGAGTGAGTTTAGTGATTGTGTGTGTGTGAGAGAGATGTGGTGTGACTTGGGATGGGTATTTATAGGGGAAGAGAATGTGCAAGTAAAGAGCAAAGACGTGTGTGAATTGACGAAAATACCCCCATTGTGACTTGTTGCTTACGCGTAACACTTTGGATAGAAAAAGGAAATTAGTCATTAGTTAAGAAAATAAAACTTCTTGGTGATTTCCTTTTCCTTCTAGGAACAAGTTATTATTGTGTACACCACGCGCTCTTCTCTGGTTCGTGATTCTTAAACCGCCTTCTTGTTTCCTTTTTTTTCATTTTTTTTTCATTTTAAATACTTTCAAGATTCCAAGTTGAACTTTGAACACTGAACTCGTAATTCTTGTGATATATATATATATATATATATATTTTTAAAATATATGTTTGTTAATGATATTTATCAAATATAAATATTTTAACTCATTCATGGTTGTATATGTTGATGAGTTCACCATAAATATTAGGATTATAGCTTGTTTGATTATTTTTCGTTGTGATTCCATATAATTCTATAGACTAGTATGTGCTTTACTCCGATTCTATTGGAAGATCGACAAGATAAACTGATAGAGATTACAAACCAAAATTGACCGAGATGACAACCAAAGATTGAGATTTTTACAGTGAAAATAACATAAATATTCATGAATCTATTATTAATATCATAGTTTAGAAAACACAGATTTACTAATAAATCAGTTATTCCTATTTGTATTATTTTAATTTAGCAAATTATGTTTATTTTTATGAATAAGTGAATGTACTTTTGTAACACCGATTTATAAAAGAAAACTTATAAATAGTTAAAATTTTGTATATACGTATTCGACCAGACCCAACCTTAACTTATTCATGTCGTCGTCATTTTATCTAATCTAAGATTTTTTCATAGTAACTTATGCATTTCCATTAAAAATCTCTCATCTATCACAAAATATAAAATAATATTTCAAGATACAAAATCTTTTTTTTATATTGTTATTTTTATAACAATATTATTTTATATTTTGTAAGAGACTTTAGACACCTCTATCGGATAAGTCTTTTAAAAAGGTATCTCATCTATATTATATTTCCTATGTTTCATATTAAAAGATATTAAAAAAATTGTTTTATTTTATAAAATATTTTACAAGTTTCTATGCAAATTTTAATGTTATTTGATATTTTTGACTTTTTAACTCTGCAGTATTTTTTATGATATTTTTATGATGTTTTTAAACAAAAAAAATTCATAATCTTTGTTTTTATCTAAAAGAGATTTTTTGAGACAAATGGAGTATTAATATAATTTAATAATAAAATTAAATTTTAAATATAAAAAAGATTGAACGAATCACATAGTGACATATATTTTTTGAGTTTCTGGTACTTAGACCACCTCCAACGGAGGATATAAACTTAGAGTTTCTATGAAAAAGTGATAAAAAAAAAATCAAAATGAAATTATATCTAAAGAATCGGTTCTGAACAAGGGATTTTTAGAATCGGTTCTGAATCCCTACGTGTCACATTTTTATTGATTAGTATTTTTTTGAGAAAATGGGAAAAAAACTAAACCCATTCCTCTCTCTCACTCGACACTCTCTCTTTTCTGGATCTTTCTGGCTTCTCTCTCGACGGTGACGATCGAGGAGAAAAGTCCGGATAAATCAAACCCTCGTCTCCTCGCCGTGGATCAACAGCCAGGAGAGAAACCAAATCTTCGCTCACTCGCTCTTCTCTCAGCCGATTCTCGTTTTGCTCGACTCGTCCGACCCATCGATCTCCGCCAAGCTCGACTCGTCAGACCCAGCGATCTCCGCCGGATAACCCTCTGTCCCAGCACGCCTCACGATTCAGATTCCCAGAAACTCCTCCTCTAGATTAGTATTCTCTTCTTTCAACTTTTCAGTTCGATTCCTTTTTCTCCTTAGGCATGCATTTAGGCCTTTTCTTGTGAAATCTTGAGGAACATATTTTTCATCATCTTGATTGGTATAGGTCGGTGTAATATGTCAATTGTTTTTGTCGCAAATAGAAAAAAGTATGGTTGTCTCACCATATTATATATGTGTATTGGTGTTGATCACATGCATATAGATGTGTAAATGCATCCGTAATCTATGTGTGTAGTCTATGGTAGAACCACCATTGTTGTTTGTATATGTTCTTGCTTTATCAATTCAATCTTTTAAATCAAGAATCTTTTGATCACAGGACTGTTAAACACGTTGGAGGTGCGATGAGAGGTGCAGGAGCTGATCAAATCTCTATTCCTCGCCCCGTAAGACTTGTATTATTAAACCCGTCTCGTCTGTTTTTACACACTCTGGATAGTGTGTGCCTTTGATCTTATTCGTTATTGTGTTTTTTTTCTCTTTCAGGCTTTTTCACTTGTCGAAACCGTTTATCTCCACGGGAGTTGTGCCGACAGCTGCTGCTGCAGCATCTCTTATGTCGGATGGAGGAGGTACTACATTGTAAGAAGTTGAAAGTTAAGACACTATGTTCTTCTTTTTGTTCTTCTCTCGTGTTAGATGTTTTGGTTAATGTAGTGAATTGTTCGGATCACACAAGTGGCTGTGAAAACTTGTAAACCATTAGAGTTGAATATTCAGTGCAGTCTGTTAGAGATCTCTTCAAAAAAAATCATAACTTCCGTATAATATATATTCATGTATTAGAGATATTCACATTACCAATGTGTCATATGTACTAATACTCAAGCTTGATTTGCAGATTTGCTTAAAATTCATTGACACAGAGCAGTTTCAGAGGTAAACTCTTGGATTGTGGTCGTTTCTATGCTATCCTTAAAACCAGTGTTCTGATTCTTGAATCTAAATCCATGTGGCAGGTTTCGTGAACTAAAGCAGCTTGGTGAGTTGGATTTGTCATTTTGTCCTCTGAGACGAATAGAGCGAAAGCTGTGGCGATGAACGCGGAGATTCGAAGAACGAAAGCTCGATTGCTTGAAGGGATTCCGAAACTACGGAGGCTTTCTCTCAAAAAGGTTCTTCTTCCCTTGTCCTAATTTTGATGGTTTATTCTTCTCTTCTCTTCTCTAATTTTGTTTTTTTTGTTTATGGATTCTTGTGTATTAATGGTGCTTCTTCTCTTCTCTTCTCTAAAGCAGCTTGTGCTTTTCACCATAAGATTGAGGTCATACCGGAAGCCTCTGCTCCTATAAATGGTTGGGCAGCTTCAACATCATACTCGAACATCAGATTCGATACGAACGTCTCGGGTATTATATATTGGTCTTCTCTCTAGTCTATCTTATAGGTGGACTCTGCATTATAAGATTGGTATGCTGATTGATAAAAACTTGCTCAATTGTATCAAATCACACTTTTAGATATTATAGATCAATAATTTTAAATTTTTTTTTTTTTTTATTCTTAAGAACCTCAAATGGGTTCTACCATTGGACCTATCCAATTTAATTTTTCTTAATAAAGTTCTTAACTTCAAAATTTTCAAAATTTATGATTAAAATATTTTTAAGAACTCACAAAAAGTTCTATGCATTGGAGATGCTCTTATGAGAAAGTCTCTCAAGCGAGAAACATTTCTCTGTCTCTTTCTTATTTTTTTTTATATTTTTTTTAATGGTAAGATACTTAATCAGATACGACCAATCGAGATGTCTTTAATGGAGATGGTCTTTCAATGTTCAATGACAACGCCAAGAAGAGGTGTGTAGCTAGCACGCGCCATCGAGAAGCGCGCGTGGGAAGAAGGGAACGAATTAAAGAAAAATGTAAAAAGAGTAGTTGTATGGAAACTAGAGAGGAAACGTTCGGAAGCAAAACAGCAGAAAACAAGAAAAGGAAGAGAGTGACTTGTGTGATGCAACATTTTTGATTTTGATACAATTCCACGCGGTTCCTTTAGCACACTCACACACATATTTCTTCACGGGTTTTTCTATCCACAACATTTTTTATCTCTCATACTCTCATCTCCCAATACAAAAGCATGTAGCATAATATCCACATATAATCAATATACATATATGACATTTAATTGTTAAAGTTCCATAAACATCTTTCCTGACTATTGCACCAAACAACTTAAATTGTAGATTCGTTGATTGAGCAATATGATATGATATGATCATATTAAAAGAAATTGTAGTCTTCGATCTATTGGTTGATATGATTGTATTTTTGTTAGAAAATAAACATCTAATTAATTGATGTTAATTAGCTTCTCTTAACGCAATGATAACAACTAATTAAGTTGACTGTTGGCAATACCTATTATTTTAGTTTCATGATACGTCGTTAACGTTAACAACATGTTTTATGCTTTCATGCTTTTGTTATTCTAATAAAGTAATTTAAACTCTAGATTCTTTGGTTGAGCGATAGCCTTCTGTTTACTCAAATACCAGCATCTTTTGTGTTAGCCTCTTCTATCCGGTGATCATGAAACTTCTCTTTTATTTATTTGCACACCACAGTAACCATAACAACTAATTAAACTGGCCCACACTAATTATACCAAACTGCAACCGTTCATATCTTAAACCTTCAAGAGCTTAATTTAACCTTTAACCATAAAAAAATTTGTGCGAACAAGAAAAGAAATCTCGGATAGTAAATCAAAATGTTCACACAGATAAAATGAAGCCAGCCATATAAAAGTCTATGCAAGGTGCTAATCTGTAAAACTAAAAATACAACGAAATATAGGAACTACAGTAGTATATTCAAAATATAGTAAAGCGAAGGAACAAAAATCAATAAATGGTTCTTCCCAACTCCAACTTCAAATTGATCATACTCTCCATCGAATCCAACCCCAAATCGAAACACGCCACTCTCTTCCCACCACTCGATTTCTTCAGAGTCGTAACCGTCGACGTCGTCGTCGCCTCCGGCAACAGAGAGCGTGTAACCAACGCGCCTCTTGAGTCTTTCCTATGCTTCCTCATGTGACCCCCAAGAGCCTGTCCCAACGGAAACTCAACGCCACAAATCGGACAACGATGCGAGGACATAACTTTGATCTTCTTAGTGACGGGTCCCGAAGAAAGTGACGACGACGGCTGTTCGTTTCTACTATTGTTAATAGGCTTACTGTGGCTCGCGCGATGACCTCCCAAAGCTTGGAACGATGAGAACTCTTTCATACAAGTCTTGCATCGGAAAACGCGTTTCTCTCTGTCTCCGCCGCATTCTCCAACTCTCGATAACAGCATCAGACAGTTCGCCGCCGTATCTTCCACCGTCCGATCAAGACTATCACTATTCTCCGTCGTATCTTCCACAGTCCGATCAAGATTCTCACTTCTTGCAACCATGGTTAATTATTATGCTAAGATGACTAGACTGACTTAATTTTCTAGGGTTTTTGTGTTTTTTTTTCTTCTACGGCTTGGAGTTTTAGTTTGTGCGTGTTGTGTGAGTTTGTGATGGTTGGTATTTATAGGGTTAGTAAAGACATGTTAATTGACGGAAATACCCATAGTTACTTGCTGAGTAAGCTAGTGCAAGTGGTATTTTTGTAATTAAGTGGGAATATGAGGTGGAAAGAAAAAAAGGAAATCACCTTCACGGTTTGCGTCACGCGTAACACTCAGGAGGAGAGGAGACTCAGAAAAAAGGAAATTAGTCGTTAGTTATCATTTCTAAGAAAATGAATGTTCTTGGTGATTTCCTTTTTCTCCTTAATTTTGAAGTCTTGAAGAATCTATTAATTATATAAATATCAAATAAGTTTATCAAGCACTCCACGCGTTCTCTTCTGGTTCGTCCATTACTAAGCCGTCTTAAAGTATCATTAATGAAGAGTCTCACACATAAATTTTTTCCAAATTTATTATTATTATTTTTTTTAAAATGTTCGAAAAAAAGTTGATCAACTTACGACACGTATCAGAAAAATGGAAAAACTTCTCCACGTCATTTTTTTTTTCCTTTTTTTTTTTAATTTAAGAATACAAACTGTCCATTAATAATGTTTATATAGAATCTCCTTTTATAACCTTCTGTTAATAAAAAAAAATTTGTTGTGCAAATCTACTTGGTAACTTCAGTTATCCATGTCCTTGGTAACTTCAGTTATTCATTTTTATATACTTAGAAATCTTCATACCTATAGCCTATAGAACCACTCGTTTGTTATTTGCAATGATCAGTACGTAGATCCTCAAGACCCGTATATTGATTGTTTTATTTATATATCTAGAGGATAGGTTGAGCTGTCAAAAAAAAAAAAAAATCTAGAGGATATATAGGTTGAATCGCTAGATACATATTTTCCATATTGTTTTTTTTTGTTTGGATAAACTTTTAATCTCTCATTCAGTCGAACATTACTCACACCTTATAATATTCCTGATAAAATATTAATCTCCTTCGAAGGATTTTGTTAGAGTAACGTACGTGAGCCATGGTCATTGACTCATTGGTCAATTACAACGACAAAAAGAATGGCGCGTGGAAAGGAATGGAACGAATTACAATAAAAAAATGTAAAAAGGGTAGTTGTACGGAAACTAGAGAGAAACGTACGTTTGGAAGCAAAACAGAAGAACATAAGAAAAAGAGAGAGTGATGACATTTTTGTTACAAATTCCACGCGGTTCCTTGTTAGCACATCACTCACACATCTCTTCACAGGTTTTTTTGTACACCACGTTTTTATCTCTCATATTCATCTCACAGTAGATACGCTACGCATGTAGCATACTATACTCATTTTTTCATCTAATGTTTATACTGAAATTTTCAGAACACAAAACACAAATTAGTTACAAACGTCAGCTGCATAACATGAAAGTACCGGAGACGAGACCCACAAACGGAAGACAAAGACATGATTTTTTTTTTTGGGTCAGAAAAAGAAGACAATTGTCTCTTCCAATTTATTCGTAAATTAAATGAAAAAACGTTACATAGGCACATTACGTGCTTTTGTCACTCCATGAGTATCATCCATAGAAATTGAAACAAGCTCCTCGGGTGTAGTCTCTAACATACTAATACCTAAAGGTAAAGAAAACGCATAGTTAGCTAACCCATATGCAAGACGGTTAGCCTCTTTATACACGTGCGATACACAGACTATCCAGTTCCTTGATAAGAAGGTATGACACAACCATACCAGGAATGACAGAGGGTGATTCTCGCTAATCCCTCCTGTCAGGAAACTCACCACTATCTTCGAATCCACATCAAGTTCCAACCGCGAGAGGTGTTGAACATATCCCAATGTTTAAAGCAAATCCCCCGCACCAATCCCCTTCTCCATTCCGTATGACTCCCCCTGCGGTAGCTAGACCCGGGTTGCCATGAGAAGCTCCATCTGTATTAAGTTTAAACCAGCCTATCCTTGGTGGTATCCATGCTATTAGTCGCTCCACTCTTTCTATTCTTTGTGTCGTGCCTCGCACACTGATATGTGCCGTGACTACTTCATTAGCCAGTTCTTTAATGAACTTCACCCTATCGCGGCATTTCCCATTAGTCCCAAATATATAACCACACCTCCATTTCCAACTCCACCATATTGCCACATCAAAAGTCGTAGACCAAGGACACCCTCCAACCTCCGAACTATTGCCAAGGTTTGTATATATCCATTCTAAGATCGACTCGTCAAAAAACTTTTGCCGTTTCCTTAGTGGAACGATCCGATTCCAAATACCCGCTATAGCCGGACAATCTCGAATGACAAGATTTATTGATTCCTCGGCTCCTCTGCATAGTTGACAAACTCCCGTGATGCATAGATGTCGTCTTTTCCTCTCTATATTTGTCATCAGCGCCTGATTTTCTACTAACCAGATGAACATTTTCACTCTCTCCGGTGCGATGACCTGCCAAATTCTGTCAAAAAGCTCTGCATATTCGGATTTTCTGTTGTCTGTCGGGTAAGGAACGAGTGAGAAGTTTTCACCGTGAACCTTCCATCCTGACTTTCTTCCCACGTAATTCTATCTCTAGCTCCCGTAACATTGTCTACTACCACAAATAATAGCTGCAGCTTCACTTGTTAGGAAATATATGGGACTATGCGATCTAATCTCCATCCCCCATTATCACTCCATAGATCTCGGGCACACAAACTCACCAAATCTTCCGGAATTGTGTTCTCTGCTATCTCTAATAACAGAACCCTTAGTAACCACTTATCTTGCCAAAAATGAATCTGCCTTCCGTCACCGAAAATCCAACTTAACCCCGACCTTACCACATCCCGAAAACTTGTCATAACACTTTTTCAAAGTGGTGAACAATTACTCTTTGCGATGGTCCATGTCATGTCCCGTGTTCCCTGCACTCTATATTTGCTTTGTACCACTCTCGCCGAAAGACTCAAATCATCATGCAGTAGACGCCAACTTAACTTGGATAGTAGGGCCATATTCACATCCTCAGCGATCCTGATCCCCAGGCCTCCTTCTCTCTTCGGTCGACAAACCCGTTTCCAGGCAATCAGGTATTGTTTTCGTTGCTCCGTAGAATCTCCCCAGAGAAAAGACCTTGAGATTTGATATAGTCTTTTGAAAGTTACTTTCGGTAAGGCAATTGTACTCATCACATGTACTGGGATAGATGATATAACTGCTTTTGTGAGGGTTATTCGACCTGCAAAACTCAGTAATCTTTCCTTCCAGCCCGCTAACCTCGATGAGACCCTCTCCACTACTTCCCCAAAAGTATCCTTATTTATTCTCTTCTGCAGGATCGGCATTCCTAAGTACTTGCCTAGTTCTCGTGTCGATTGGATACCACTTTCCGCACTAATCAATATCCCCAACTCACGAGAAACGTTATTTGAAAAAAATATCTTGGATTTCTCGAGACTCACCTTCTGTCATGAGGCGACAAAAAATCTCTCTAGAACCCTTCTAATCACTCGGATATGCGCCACTGATGCCTCTGCAAATAGAATTAAATCATCTGCAAAGCAGATGTGGGACAGCTTCGGTCCTCCCCTTGATATGCTAATCAGCTTCCACTCCTTCGAAGCTATCGAGCCTTCTATCAAGTGACAAAGTCTATCTATGCAGAGCACAAACAGATACGTAGATAAGGGATCTCCTTGTCGCAATCCACGCTGTGGTTTAAAAGCTTGTTTCCTCTCCCCATTCCATAACAGGCTCATGGAAGGACCGGTCACTCCCTGCATAATCCATCCAATCCATTCTTCTGGAAGGTGAGTCGCTCGTAGTGTGTCTTCAAGAAAGTCCCATCTTACTCGATCATAGGCTTTTTCAGGATCCAGCTTGAGTAGCATCCATCCTTTTCTCCCCTTCTTACGCCTCATAGAATGAACCACTTCCTGCACCACAACGATGTTATCCGTACTCAGTCTCCCCGGGATAAAACTCGCTTGTGCCAGGCCTATTAGATTTGGCATCACACGCTTCAATCTCATCACCATTGTTTTAGTAATTGTAATAACACATTACACAAACTGATTGGTCTAAACTGCATGATCTTCTCCTGTTTCAGAACTTTAGCAATGAGAACCACCAAAGCGTCATTAGTTCCCTCTGGCAGTTGCCCTGTAGCGAAGAAATCCAGAGCAAATCGAACCACAGAGTCCCCTACAACATCCCAGGAGTCCTGATAAAACACATGTTGAAATCCGTCTGGCCCTGGGGCCTTATATTTCCCCATACTCCGGATAGAATTCTCCACTTCTAGAGTCGTGAAAGGTTTTTGTAAATCTATTGCCTCCTCCCTTGATAAGGCTGGGAACCCTTCTACTGGCAGCTTCTCTTCTGTTTGATCAAGATCCTCCATGGAGTATAGTCTTGGTATAGTAGGTAAGAGCCATATTTTCCAATGCCCTTGGCTCTGACACCCAAACTCCCTCCTGATCTTTCAGCATCTCAATCCTATTTCACCGTCTCCTTACTATGGTTGTCGTGTGGTAGTACTTTTTATTACGATCCCCCATCACTATCCACTTCTCACGGGCTTTCTGGAACCAAATCATCTCCTCTTGTTCCAGCACGACATCCAACTTCTTACAAAGAGTCGCTTCCTTATTTAATAAGTCATCTGTGTGGACCTGCTCCAACATATCTTGAATCTCCTTTTCTTTAATCAATCTATCTTTCTTTCGTCGGACGTCCCCGAAGATTTCTTTATTCCATCTTTGAAGTGTCTCTTTTAAACCTTGCAACGCTGCCGGAGTATCTACCCCCCCCCCCCCATTCCAGAATGTCAAGAGAAGCTCCTTGAAACCATCATGCTTCAACCACGCTGCCTCAAAACGGAAGGGTCTCCTCAACGAGATTCCTCTCTGCTCCGACACCAAGTGCACATAAATCGGCGTATGGTCTGAAGCCAGAAACGGTAAACGGGTGACAGTCGCTTCCTGCCACTTCAAGCGTGCGTGTGCACAACATTGAACCCTATCTAATCGTTTCGCAAAAAAGGTATTCTCTCCCTTACCCTCTTTCAAGTGAACTTATTACCTCGAAATCCCATGTCAATTAGGAACAGTTCATTCACCCAATTTCCAAAAGCTAAAGAATCCGGAGACAACCTTCCATTTCCCTCGGTTCTCTCATCTAATCTAACAATGGTGTTAAAATCACCACCAATAATCAACGGTCCATCAATATTCTGGATCAAATTGCCCAACTGCCCCCACAAACCGCTCCTCCGACTCACTGTGGGAGCCATATAAACGACGATTAAGTGAGTACATTCTTCGCTGTTCAACACCGTAGCGTAGATAAACTGGTCTGCCAATTCCACGATTGTAACCTCGCCTACTTCTGCTCTCCAGAGCAACCACAAACCTCCACTCTGCCCCACCGAATCCACTCTTGTTGATCTCTCAAAACCCAGCCCTTCACAGATCCTTCGTGCTCTATCTCCCCCCGCATGAGTCTCAAACAGGGCTAACACATATGTCTTGTACTTCTTCAGGATGTACCGAATAGCTCTTCTGAAATTAGGTTTATTCGCCCCCCGACAATTCCATAATAGATAATTCATTAGAATATTATGTTTTAGTAACCACTGAAACTCCGGGGAACCCCGTCATGCTCCCATCGAGCTCGTCTTCTCCCCCGAATTCGCCTTAGACAAATCAGTTTCCTGTTGCCTAACTCCTTTCGGGTCGGATTTAGCAGACTCCTTCTCATTTGTATTCGATCTTGTCCTCGCCTCCCTTTGTAATTTGGAACCATCGACAAATACTCCACCAAATCTTCCCGAGCTCCCCTTCTCTCCTCTGAGTCTCTTACCAGACTCCGAGAGCTCAAGCTCCACGCGGGTTGGACCAAACACCAGGCTTCTCATGGGCTTGTTCACGTTTTTCTGGGTTTTACTTCGTGAATGGACAACGGGTTTCTTTCCGGCCCGTTTATCATTCTCACCATTCCTAGGTCTAACTTTCAAAATCGTTTCCCCCTCTTTCCGCGAAGAAACCTTGACTTGCTCTCCACTCTTTCCTTGCCCCTGTTTACCTCCGAATATCATGTTCTCCTTATTTGTCTCCCCAAATATTAGGATTTGCCCCGATTCAATCATTCCCGTATCTTCCGCAAGACTTCCAAATTTTGTAGACATCGCAATATTCTCGTGGACCTGATTCTCCGGGATCTCTCTTAGATTCCTTCCTAATTCTCCTCCGGACGTTTCCGCTCCTGATACCACCTTGTTTGACGGAATCTCTCCCTTCCTCCGCGGCCTCCTAACCGCTGTGAAACCGTCCTCCAACTGTTCGGTGTTTCGTCCATCCCCTCCTTCTGTATTTTGCGCCGTGCCCGTAGCTTTCTCCTTAATCACTTTTGGCATGTATGCACCAAGTGACTATACATACCACAAACTGAATAAATGTTTGACAAACCTTCATAGGACACGAAGTACCACTCACCATTAATGCTCACGGTTCCCTTCAATGGCTTTGCCAAGTTCACTTCCACACATACTCTTGAAAATCTGGCTCTTTCGAAATTAAGTGTTGTGAGATCCACACAAATTGGTCTGCCTAAACCTCGAGCTATTCCCATCAGGATAGCTTTATGATAGAAATTCACAGGAATGTTTGTAAGCCGCACCCATACCGGAGTTGTAATGATCTCATTCCTCAACGGATCGAACTCCGGTGACCATGCTTGCACCATCAAATAACTTCCGAACGCCCTCCATGGCCCCCCGGTTAAAGCTGCAAGATACTCTTCCTCCAACTCAAACCGAATCAAGAAAAACTGGCGCGGTAGATCTACCACATGCATCGATCCTTTCGGTTGCCACATCTCTCTAAGCTTTTGTTGCAAGGTTGGAATAGCAATATGCCTTCCCAAAACTTTTACGATCATACATCTCTTCCATATTCCGTTCATCACATTTAAAACCTCCCTCCCGATCGTGATTTCCGGTTCACCATCTTCCCCCTGAAGAAAGTCCACCGTTACTCTCTCTGCTACAAAGGCATCATCCATCAGATCTTTCGGGACCGGTATCCCACCCGCGTTTGTCCCTATTACCTTCCTCACCCAAGAGACAGAAGCATCGGGTGGGTCTCCTGGTGGCCGCGTTTTCTCTCCCGCATCCATCATCATCGCATCTTGGTCGCTCAAACTCAAAACTCTAGGGACACCTTCGCTCTCCATGCTTCGAATTTTCAAAACCATATTCTGGGAGACAAAGACATGATAAAAGCAATAGATTACAACTTAAATCAAAAATACATTCATAAACCAAACCACCAAAGACCAATACCAAATCTAAAACGATCTAAGTGACTAATCTCCGTAAACACAAAGGCAGCCGGAATACTTGCAATGAGAACAAATCTTTGAGGCAAGTAAGAACCGAAGTGGAATCCTTCTTCCGGAGAGGAAAGAGATGAGAACCAACTGATTAACAAAGATAAAGAGAACACACATGTAGCATACTTTCCATAGACTTTATATATAATTAGTATAGTATATGACATTTGATATAGTTCCATAAGCACCTTCCCTTATTATTTACAAAGAAGTTCTTCAGACAACCCCAAAAAAATTTAAAAAAAATTAAGATAATTACTATATTTAGGATGGCTAGAATTATACGGAAAAAATCCAAAATACTTTTCATGTAAATTAATTCAATAGGTTACTCAGCTAAGTGACCAATTACAGGTCCAATATTAATTATATAGCAACATAAAATTCCAAATAAAGTAAATAACCATTTCGTCTTTGTATCGATACATTTACTCTCACCTATGCGCATTGTCTAGAAACGGGTGAGATCATATAATGTTTCTATTTTGTTGCATTCTATATAAAGCACTAAAAAATAGAATAAAACAGAAATATCCGTTAGAAAGAAACAAAACGGAATAGAACTAAAAAACATATAAAATTTTGCATTTTATCGAACAATAATTTCTTATTTAACCATGAAATATTTGATATTTACTATATGTCAAATTTTGAAGTTAAAACAAAAAAATTGCAAAAATTGAATACATGAATCAAAATAAGTATGTGATTCTATTTAACATATCAATATATAAAATATAACCCGATTGATTTCTATATAGTATTAGTCTCCATATATAACACAATAAAACAACATTGAACAAAATAGTATGAGTCTAGATATACAACGATAACATAGTATTGAAAAAAATAGTATTTTATGTGAACATACTATCATTAAAATTATATACTATGTAGCACTGGTGACCAATGTCGAAAAATCTTGAAAGTTGTTCATTGATCATATTTTGGATAGGGCGATATAACTCCATACTGTATATAGAATATTATCATCGCAATGTTCATTGATTATATATATAAATTTCTTTCTTATTTTAACATTACATACTCATTTTCTCATATGTTTATGTATGTTTTAAGAAAATTTAGTATTACGAGCACGATGCTGCCATAAAAACCTACATAGAAATTCAAACAAAATCATAATAAACTCATCCCATATGAAATGTGCCACATGATGAAAAAGTTTAATCATATGATGAGTCAGATAATGAGAAGACAAAATATGCAAAATAATTGATGGTCTGATCCTTTTAGAGCACTACATCACTTTCAAATATGATATTTTATCAAGAGTTTTTTGGGCTATGGGGATATCAAAAGATATTTCAAACAGCAAAATGTACTGAGTTTTATAGAGCACTAAATCACTTTCAAGAATAAACCGCATGTAAAGAAGATTCTTGGTACGCTCTACCTCTTTTGATCAATTTTTTTTTGTAATATGTGTCATAACCTTTTTTAATCAATTTATAAGTTTATTATGCACGGCCACTGCATTATTACACAATTTGATATAAGTCTATCGTCTTATAGATTCACATCACTCTAGAAAAAAACTTGTATGTCTTTCAGAAACAAACTTCACTGACGAGGACAACATGAACCTTGGAAGATGCTTCACTTTTGTTTTCTCCATTCATCATGCACTTCCCACGGTGCATCTCTTTCCCATAATGATTTGTGCGATCCTCTTCGGAACAACATATCACTCCAATCAATTTCCGATTCTTTTTCTCAAAACTAGCTTCACAGTTCAATCAAATAGTTGTAAACAAACGAAGTGTTTGAAGTATAAATCAAAGGGTCAGGGCAAAAATGCCTACAGAGATCCTTCTACGGATTACTAAAAGTGTGCAAATAAAAAAGATCATCCTTGGATTGGAGCTAGAAGACGACAATATGATTTTCGGAAAAATCGTCTAATAAGACATAAACTCTCCATTTCCACCGGTTATCGATAAACTTTGAGGAAATCGAAGAAAGACGATAACTATGACCTAATCATAACCTCTTTGTGTTGATTGTTACAAGTTATGTCTCATCTTGATCATATGTAGGGGAAAAAGTTGTTGATGTTAACAAATAGTTGGCTCATATACCTTCTTTGAGCTATTTGACAAGTGTTTTGCTATAAAAAAAATCATGTCTATAAAATGTATTACATGTAACAAACTGTTGGGTTTAGAAACAAATTGGATCTATACTTATTTTTTTATCATTGTAATAGAAGTCTACTTATATCAAAACTGTATGTACTGTACAATTAGGTATGAAATATTTCTCAAATTTTGATTAAACAAGTAATCAAGCATGGTTTTAAGACAATTGTTTTACTAGTACCTTTTTATGTAATGGGCTACTAAACTTTGTACTTTGTTTGTTTGCCTTGACTGGACATGCCATTACATGAATGGCAACCTACTAGCAACTACCCTACTTTGGGCCAACGGTAAAATCAAATGACAACCATTCTCTACCATCTCCAAGTTAATGTCAAGGATGTATGCAACAGAAGTTGACTATCTAACTAGAGGTATGCTCATTTCACAAATGCTAGGTACTTGAATTAAATTGAATGATGAAGTTTGGTAAAATAAATATACATCTACACAACGCAAACTTTCGTAGATTTCGTAGTGATTTTGTAATCTAGTGAGTGTCTTATAAGCTTAAACATAAACATCTTTGGGCCAAATTTAATTTGCGTGACATTTTCTATATACTGAAAAAGACTATGATATTTTTTTTAATTTATTGAGATATTTAATTGATCGAAATATTACCAATTCAAGCCCTTAGTGAACTCGCACAGTCGCACCGTCATCGATCAGAATCTGCGTAGGATATCGTTACAAAAATTACTATACACATATGTGTTAATAAATTAACGTTATCCATGTATATAAAGTTGCATATTTGTAGTAATTAAATAGCAAAAGTTGCATGATGAAAAAAAAGTAATTGTCCTTAATTTTTATGTTTACTTTTACGTATTCGGCTGTAGATTATGGGCCTTATGGCTGATGAAATCCTTATCTCCACCCGATGGCTAAAAGCTAGTGATTGCTTAATTGGACAACACCTTTTTGTTGTTTCTAAACGATATAATAATTTTTTTTTTGTTAAAGAAACAGAATAATAATTAGTGAGCAAAATGGAATAATAACTAGTGTAAAATAGAGTTTTCCACAAAAAATTGTTCCACAATAAGGAAGAGTGACGATTGCAGCCAATATGTCTAAATCCCAAGAGAGGAATAATCCAAATGTCAGAGACCCAAAGATCCAATCATTTTCTCTTGCTTAAGACTAGAGTTTACTCTTTTGCACGAAGTATGAAGTTCAAATTTCTAAAAGGCACCGATTCCATTTTCCATAGACTATGGATATAATACTTTTTTCTTCATCTTTTTTTTGGTAATAAGCTAGCATCTTCGTACCAATTGATAATATAAAGGAAATATCCAATAAAAACTATACAAATTTTCCTGCAGATTCTACAAAACATTTTTAAGTAAATCTTATTTTATATATATATTTTTTTGTAAATGGCCTTATCTTATTTTATATATTTATACGTAACTGTAGGATGTATCTCTTTTTAAATTAAAAATACATTAGAATATGAAATAAAAAACTTGTAAAGTCCATCAAGATATTTTTATTGTAGCGATGCTTTTTTTGTTTCAGCTCGTTTTGATGCCGTGATATGGATTACTAGGTAAGTTCGATCCATTGACAATGCATTTTGGGAATCATTTTATCCCCCAAAACCCACGAAAGGAAGCAAAAATAGTCACTATCTAATTTCAATTTTGATGGTTAATGTAACATGGATACTTCTATTTTAAACATGGCATCCACATACGTTAAATATTACTATACTCAGGTACTTTGTAACTTATTTCCAAGGCCTCAAAACTTCATGATTAACGTAGGCTTCATCTTGTTAAGCAAAAAAAAAAAAACGTAGGATTCATCTTTATAAATAATTCTTATTACAGAAAAAAGGAATACAGATCTAATTATCTTAAATTCTTAGTTATAATGTTATTAATTATGGTTATTACGATTATTTTATTTCATAGCATAGAGATAGAGTTTTGTTATATGCTTATGTCTTCATAGTTTTAACTTTTAATTTTAACTAAGGGTGTTAGAAATACTATAGACAGACATACTTATGATGCAAAGCTGCAACTTTGAAAATGACTTCTGAAAGTAAATTAGCTTAATGTTTCTTCTTTTCTTTCCCCTAAAACTACAAATCCTTTAAATCCGGGAAGAAAAAGTTCGCTAAGAATAAATAATATAATCAGCTTATCTAACCTATAGACGGATATTAATAAGTAAGCTTTTGCTTTCTGTAATACAGTAAAAACTCTATAAATTAATATTCGATTCATTAATAACTCGCTAAATTAATATTTTTTGTCAGTTCCAAAATTAATTTTTCAACTAAATAATAAATCTATAAATTAATAATCATTATAAATTAATAATTTTTTTTATAAAACCTCATGGTAATCTTATTAATAGTATTATTCCATATGGGGGGATCACATATCATTGCATACGTAAGATTTGATGTAGATTTGGGCTTTATACCTTTAGGACGTGCTCAAGTTCATAAGAATATCCACCGCATCGCCATCGATCCCGTCTTCGTTGACAACTACGATTTTTTTTTTCTTTTTGTAACTGAGGTAGATGAATCCCAAATAATCTGCATGCCTATAGGATTTCGAATATTTTTACCATTTAATAGATTTAGGGCCTATTTGTTTCTCCATACAGATGGATCATCTGGATGAAAATGACTGATAATAAAACGAACAACACCAAAAATAAAATTAGATCATTTCCATCCAAATGATCCATTTGGATGATTTTATAAAATTTTATTCTAAACTTTTTAACTCATCTGGATGGACCAAATTGGATCATTTAGATGGAGATGATCCAGTTCAAAATAACAAATGTCTAAAATACTCTTATCCAGATGAAGGTTACAATTATCCTAAAAAAACAAAAAGTCGTGTTTTCTGCCAAAACCACACAACTGTGAAATCGAATTTTTCTGCTAAAACCGCAAAACCACAAAAATGCGTTTTCCCGCCAAAACCGCCAAATCCACAAAAAACGCGTTTCCCACCAAAACCGCAAAAACCGTAAAACCGCAAAATCGTGTTTTCCCGCCATCACCTTGAAATCGCGTTTTCTTGCCAAAATCCTGAAAGTGAGTTTTTCTGCAATAACCGAGAAATCGAGTTTTCCCGTTAAAACCGCAAAATCACATTTTTCCGTCAAAATCGAGAAATCACGTTTTTCCGTCAAAATCGCGAAATCACGTTTTTCCGTCAAAATCGCAAAATCACGTTTTCCTGCCAAAATCGTAAAATTGTGTTTTCTGGCCAAAATCGAGGAAAAACGTGATTTATAAATATTAAAAATAATAATTTGAATATTTAATTATAAATATATTTTTAGATCAAAGATTAATATAGTAAAGATCAAAATAATATGGTTAAAAAAATGTTTACATGAAAGTAGGGATATTTTAGTCATTTTATTAAAACCATTCAAATGGTCCATTCAAATTTAAAACTAACTGATTAAACAAAAAAAGTTTCATACAGATGAATCATTCAGATGAATAACCGAAAATGAAACGAACAACATCTGAATGGAATATCTGGATGGAGCATCTAAATTAATCAGTTGGATGGAGCCCTTACACGACTCACCCATTTACACGGATTCAAACCCACGGCTTCTTCTTTTGCATTGCCAAAACCTTGTAAGAAAATACATACCATATCACAAATATATATTACCATACATATATTTTTTTGCTAAATTTTTTTCCCCATACATATACACCCATATATAATAACATTACAAGACTACACCTATGTATATGCTTACATATGCATGCATACGTGTGTAATGATGATTAACGAGACATGAAGATTGAAGACACTTGCCACGCAAGCATGTTTCTACATGTAACATCTTTAAGAAATACTCTTATAAGCCATATGAAATCAAAAGAAAATGGTTGCAACAATAGAAATTAAAGAACTTGAAGTAAGTCAAGAGACACATCACATAATACTGCTCTTAAAACGATTTGAAATTAAAAGAAGAAAAAATGTTTTCACAACCAGATATATATGTAAAATGAAAAATTCTATTTAACATCGACTGATTTTTGGTTTTCAGTCTTATTCCGGATCACTGACAGGCTGGTCCGGACCAATTTCACATATTTTTATTTATTTTCGAATCTCTATTAACAATAACAACTATAATCAAATAGGAGAAATGGGACCAGAAGGTGTTATTTTAACCTGCATTGCGTGTGGGAGTCACGAGCCAGGAGGAGGATAAGTGGAGGTGGGTCATAGAGGAGTGTGTTCGTGACGTCCACGTCCCTCAATCTCAATTTTTGATTTTTTTGTTTGCCTCCACTAAGTGATCAATCTCCAATTCTCTCCGTTCGTTTTTTTTTTAATCGCTCTTTTTTTTTAGTTTTGAAATCCTGCGCATTTACACAAGTAAATTCTCATTGAGTCTCTAAATCATAGAAGAAATAGTTATAGACAAGATGACCAAACCCAACTAACAATTATTTTAAATATTTTTTATCATTCATCTCCTAACTATATATCTTCTTCCAAATGTATTGGCATAATTACTTCTGTTTACCACTTTCACTAAGTGGTCAAATCCAACTAATAATCATGCCTCACCCCAAATGCAGTAGCTTTCAAGAGTGTGATGTTGTGTAGAATTTTTGTTTGTAAAAACTATTGGACAAAAGACAATATAGAAATCCCAAAGCAATGCGCATAATGATTTTTTTTTTTTTTGTTGTTAAAGGATAACGCGCATAATGATAACTCCCAAGATCGAATCTAATCTAGCATTATGAAAAAAAAAAAAAAAACAGAACCATAGGATCCATTTCGGAAAATATTTCTTTTTCAGATCTCGATTATTTGTTTTTATTTTTGTTTACGTTTCACCTATATATCTCTTTTACATTTATAAATAAAAATATTTTATGAAAACTGAATGTTTTCTAGTTTAAAAATATGATATATTTACTTCTCCTGTAAAAACAAATGCTAGTGTTTGAAATAATCATGGCTTAAGTTCAGTTACAAAAATTAATAATAATCAAGGTTTTTTTTTTTTTTTTTTTTTTTGGTAAAAATCATCAAGGCTTAAGTGTCTCTCTATCAGTAGTTGTCACTAACTTCCGGATAACAAACAAACAAAAGGAAACGAAAGAACAAATTTCCAACTAACAACGATAGTTCAAAGTAATAGTTCCAAATAATTTAAATTCATAGTAGAACCATCTCTGTTTCCATTCCCCTGCAGCTAAACAAATAAAACAAGAGCGTAAGATCTAGCTCAAATAAGGTTTTAAAAAAAAAGATCTAGCTCAAATTACAGAATTATTATCAATCCGTAGGCCAAACAAACCATAATCTTAGACCAATATCCTAATTCCAATCTCAGATTCTGCGACTAGATACCAAAACTCAAGTTAGACTCCCATAACAGTTCAATTTCTTTTTTCTTTTTTTTTTTGTTTTGGCTTAGGTAAGAATCAGATTTAGATAGGAGTTTGTTAAAGCTTTCTAATGATAATAGATTTAAATAAAATTCTAGAATCAATGAAAACTAAATTTTTTGAATAACAATAGATCTTAATAGAACTGAAAAATCACAACAGTGGATTTTACAAAGAATGTCATAGTTCATAAATGAAATCTAAAATTTTACCTTTTTTTATATGGCTGTTCAAAATTTCTTTCCCTTATATATTCTCTGTTTTACCTCTTATAAGTTTCAATAGTAGAAAATCTATACTTGAATATTAAGTCAAAGGAGACACTGCTCTCATATCCTCACAATCTAGGGCCTCTCTAGATTCCTCTCTAATTGTACTTTTTCTCTGGCTTAAAATGACATGAAAATATATAGAAAACATTCTTTTTTGTTTTGTTTTGGGATTGAACTATTGACATTGACATACGAGATAGTGCACTTGTAATAAGAAAGAGTTCTTATTACCACACACACCCACCAAAAAAATAAAGACAAAAAATAATGGGTGTGTTACGTCAGTACATCAATCACCTCTTTGATCAATACATGTTTGTTTACCTCATTTGTAATCAAGCGAAGGCCCGAAATATCTTGGAGAAAGAAGAAAATTAAGCAACTATATAATCAACAACTATGCAGAATATGTCAATATAACTTATATCATGTAAGAGACATGTTTATTGCAATCCCCGGAGTAAGAACCTGAAACAAATAAGAAAAACAGTTGTAGCTCCGTTTCAGGATCGAACTTACTGATTGAAATTTAAGCATAAGTATACTTCACTTGGAGGCTAAACACAGGTCCTTCTCTCAGATTACAATAAGTCATTTTCCAGAGTTTCCATGGAATGAACAAATTAAAGAGTCTTGAGAACACTATGCCGATAAAAGAGAAGCAGATACATACAGTTAGCCCTGGGCAAATTATCCGGAATCAAATAACCAAACCGAACCGAATTAGAAAGTATCGAACCAAATCGGTAGCGACTTAAATACCCGAATGGGTCTTACACTTCTATACCTGAAGAACCGGAACCAAATTCGAACCGAATAGAGAATTGAATGGATATCCAAAATACCCAAAATATAATTATATATCCAAAGATATTTATTGTATTTATATTTTAAATTACTTAAATATCCAAAATTACAATTATAAACCGAATATATTAGTTATGTTTAAATCGTAATAACTAAAATACTCAAAATATTTGAAAATATTTAGTTATATTTATAAAAAATAAATATATTTTTTTATAAAATTGAATTAAATAACGGAAATATTTAATTTTTGTAAGTATTTTAGAGAAATTTTGGATAATTTGGATATCAAGAACCGAACCGAACCCAAACAAAAAACAAAAATACCCGAGTGGATTCTATTATTCAGAACCAAAATATACAAATCCAAAAAAACTGATCTAAATCCAAACGGATATCCGAATGCCCAAAGTTACATACAGCCTATGTGACAGAGCCTCAAGGTCTTAGAATAATATACTAGATACAAAAACTCACTTATCAGCCTTTCATAAGAATTCAACTCTTTATATTTCTGAGGCTGCCCAAGCTTTTGTCCGTTTCTTCTTCTCTCTTTTCCCTTTTATAAGCTTCAACAGTTGCTACCAATATAGCCCTTAATAAAGTCAAGAGACACATATCCCCACGAAAAGGTCAAGAAAAATGGGAAATTATAATCGATAACAATTAAAAAAAAAAACTTAAAATTAACAAAGTAAATTATGATTAAAATAGAGGATGAATAGTATGTAATATTATCAAACTACGAGATGAAAAAGAAATCGACATACTATATGAATATATATATACTATACTATTTATTATTTTTATTTTTATTTTATTTTAATATTATATTATCTTATTATATAAAATTGGATGCGTCAAAGTTGCTACTTCACATGATGGCGACACGTGGTATGTTAATCGATAAGATTTCGACACGTGTTTTGATTAAAAGATATTATAAATAAAAATATACTAATTCTAAAAGAAATAAAATATACTACTATTTTTAAAAGAGAAATAAATAAAATAAAAATAAAAATAAAAGACATAATTAAAAAAAGAAAAAATAAACGTCAAAGTTATTAGATTAACTAGAATATATTTTAATTAAAAAATAAAATTCTATATGCCAATGATATGACATTAGACGATGAGCTCAATGAGGAGGAGGATAGCAAAAACCAGTAGAGAACCTTTTGATGTGAGTCTTGAGAAGCATAACTTCTTTAGAGAGCATATAGATCATATACGGGAGAAACAAAAAAGTAAATTAAAAACAAAAAATATATTAGATTAACTACATCGGGAGAAACAAAAAAGTAAATTAAAAACAAAAAATATATTAGATTAACTACAATATATTTCAATTAATAAAAAGAAATTATAGATGCTAAGGATATGACATTAGATGATGAGCTCAATGAGGAGGAGGATATCAAGAATCATGTAGAGAGGCTTTTGATGCGAGTCTTGAGAAACATAACTTCTCTAGAGAGCAGTAAAGAGAAAGAGAGACTTTATTTGCTTGAAGAGAGTTAATGGGGAGATCGTTAACATATTTGAAAGACTCGAATTGCATACCCAAGTTTTTAACGCAGCGGAACCAAAAAAATAGTTGATAAAGTATGTAAATTATATGAGAAGTATGGTTAATGTTGCTTAGAATCCGTAATATATTATGTGTTTTGAATATTTTAAATGAAAATAAATGAGAATTAAAATAAATAAATAAGTCTTAGATTTCGATTTTGTGTTTTTCATATATTTGTTGTCGGTAGTGATCAGATTTTGCTTTCTATTTTCTTAAAAAATGTTTTAACGGGTTTTAAATTTTATTATTATAAATCTGCGTATACGCGAATCCTAATCTATATTTTAATTATGATAAATCTAATTATGATAAAAGTAGGATAATTAATTCATCAAAATTTTAGAATGAATATATATATATATATATATATATATATATAGATAAAACATTAGAAATAAACATAATCCATATAACAGTATTAAAACATATATATTTGAAAATATTAATAAAATTAAAAAATTCAAAAAATTATTCGATTTTGTTTTTAATTTATTTTTATGAATAGTTCTATTCTAATTTACTATATCATACTATTTTATCTACTATAAAAAATACAAATATATTCTTTTGTGTTCTATACAAAACTTCTGTTCCCCCATTTCTCACTCCGTCCATCTCTCCCTCTCTCACTCCGTCCATCTCTCCCTCCCTCACTCCCTCTTTACCCCCCTCCCTTTAAAGAGAAGTTTGAAAAAACTCAATTATCATCTTGTACTATACTATTTTTCTATGAGTAATTTTAATTAATATACCCAGTTGACCATTTATTTAGGTAAATAATAATAAGTAATCTAAAATTGGATAAGTGGGAGAGAGAAAATAATTTTAATCGGGAAAAAATTTTAATCCCAAAAAATCCTTTTTATGCTACTTAATTAGAGAACATGTCATTGGTCTGAAAACTTGATTGTCCCGGCAATACTGTCCACCATTCGCGGGAAACACTGTTCATAATCTATCTGAAAACACTGTTCACGCAAACCGACACTGTTATTGGAAGGTTAATTAATGAACACCTACACTGTTATTATGTAGTTAACATGTTAAACAAGTTAACATAAAAAATACATGTTAAATCAATTATCGATCATACATGTTAAACCAATTATCCTTGTAAACTATATATTATTCAAGTTATTCATGAAAAATTATCATGTTAACTTAGTTATCATATAATAGAAAATATATATTGTGAAAAACACATGTTTAATCAGTTATCCAACATATATGTTAAATCCGTTATCCATATAAAATACATGTTAAACAAGTTATTCATAGAAAATTATCATGGTAACTCAATTATTATATCACAAAAAAATAAGTTATTGATAAACTAACTATGTTAACTTAACAAATTTATGTCAAATTATTCAATAACTCATTTAGCGAACTTATTGTCAGTTAACTTTACATTTTTTTCTTCTTATTATTCCTTTATTATCTTCACCATAATATTGTTTACCACCGTTGCGTCGCCTCCACCGTCACTGTCATCGCCTCTGCCATCGCCCCCGCCGTCACTACCGTCCTCAATGCCATCACCACTGTCTCCGTCGCCGTTATCGCCACCACTCTGTCGTCACCATTATCGCTACCGTCACCATCATCGTCGTCGCCGTCGCCGTCATCACCATCGTCGTGGTCCTGTGCATCGCCACCATCATCGCCATTTTAACACCATCACCAACCATCATCTTCACCATCCTCCATCATTCTCTCCTTCTCCTTCTTTCATTTTTTTAATTCTTCTGGTTCTTTCACCGGAAAGTGAGGAAAGAGAAAGACATCAAAGGTAAGAGACAAAGAGTAATAAAGATTTTTTTTTTCTACAGTATGAAAGAGAAAAAGGCGGTGGATGAAAACTAAATACCATGTTATAAATGGTCATATGTCGGTATTACTTAATCTAAAACTACTAATTGTAAACAATAGTGCAATGATAAATATCTGTTCTTCGATTGAATTGAGTGTATATACTCAGTTGACCAATTAATTAGGTAAATGAGAAATGATAATTGAAAATTAGATATATAGGAGATAGAAACAAATTTTAAACCTAAAAACTCCTTATATGTTTGAATTAATTACAACAATGCCATTGGTCTGGTCTGAAAATTATGTTGACGACGTAAAATCCTGGCAACACTGTTCACTTCTGGACCGACAACACTGTTCACACCCTTCGAAAATACTGTTCACATCTGTCTGGAAACATTGTTTACACAAGTCGACATTGTTATTATGTAATTAACATGTTAAACAAGTTAACAAATTATGAAAATATACATGTTACATCAGTTATCTATCATACATGTTAACCCAATTATCAATGTTAAAAACATGCTAAACCAGTTATACAAGTAAACTTATCGTGCTAATCATGTTATCCACCCAATATTATCGTGTTAATCTTGTTATTCAACCAATATTATTATGCTAATTCAATTATCATATCAAAGAAAATATAAGTTATTGATTTAGTAACTATGTTAACTTAACAAATCTATGCAAAATTAAACCGATAACTACTTAGCGACTTTTTTATCAGTTAACTTAGCTTTCTTCATCTTCACAATTTGTTATTGTCGCCATCTTCACCTTCAGCAGTGTTGCCAACATCGCTGTCACTGTCGCCAACGTTGCCATCAACGCCATCCACCATTTTTATCATCATTACCGTCACTATTATCCCCATTGTCGTCACCATCATCGCTATCGTCACCACCGTTGCCGTCGCCGTCGTCACCATCACCGTCACCGTCGTCGTCATCACCATCACTGTCATCACCACCATCACCGCCATCATGTGCATCTCCACGTCACCGTTGTTCCGACACCATCACTAACCACCACATTCACCATCCTCCACCATTCTCTTCTTCTCTTTCGTTCTTTTTTATTTTATTTTTTCTTCTTCTTTCATCGGAAAATGAGGAAAGAAAGAGACAACCAAAGTAAAGGTAAAGAGCAATAAAGACTTTATTTTTCCTATAATATGAAAGAGAAAGAAACAGCGGATAAAAACTAAATACCATATTATTAATGGTCATCCGTTAGTATTATTTTTTTCTATTGTATAATTATTATTTTTAGTTTTCAAATCTATGCTATATGCAATAGTCTCTCGTTTTTTTTTAAGGCATTTTTGTCTGAAAGTGTTGACAAAATATTGGCTTTAGTTACTTTTTTTATTTTAATTTCACTATGGTTATAAGCTTTTTTTTTCCATCCAATATGGTTAGTGACTAAAAAAGTCAAGAAAGATCTAGGAGCTCTTTCTATGTTTATTTAAAATTTTGTAACATCCCAGAAAATTTATATTGAGTTTTTTTCTGGTCTAAAATACCAGGAAAACTATAGAAAAACATACCATCTTATCTTTGGTTTTGATTTAGGAGATATTCTGATGCTATTGATATCCACATTCGAGATAGTGCCTGCCAAAAAATATAAGAAAGAGTTCTTATTATCTTTCTCACTCACACACACACACAGGCACAAAATATATAAAGGCAGAATTAATGGGAGTATTACATCAGTAACACCCATCATCCTCTTGACGATCAAGTTTTTTTTAATATATTGGCCTTGTGACATCACAATAAAGAGACCCTACATTATCAATAGGATAATCCCTCAAACATATGGACAGTACAGATTGGAGGAAAGAGGGATATCATTAGAGTTTTAATATTGTGAGTGTGATTATCGCGTGGACACACCACAGTATTGAGAATTTAGCTTATATATATAGTGACCAGAGGATGCCATGGTGAACCAAGCTGAGAAGGAACTTTTTAGTAACAAGAGAGATAAAGATCAAAGAGAGACAGAGAGAGAGAGAGAGACAGAGAGATGAAAGTGATGCAAGAGGAAAGCCGAAAAGGTCCATGGACAGAACAAGAGGACATTCTTCTGGTAAATTTTGTTCACTTATTTGGAGATCGGCGATGGGATTTTATAGCAAAAGTATCAGGTTTGAAGGTGGAGGGAGAAAGATAAGAATAGGTAAGGAGCCTCCATTAATGAGCTAGTTTTGGTTGTAGGTTTGAACAGAACAGGTAAAAGTTGCAGGCTAAGGTGGGTTAACTACCTTCATCCTGGTCTCAAACGTGGCAAGATGACGGCACAAGAAGAGCGTCTTGTCCTCGAGCTTCACGCAAAATGGGGAAACAGGTCCGAGAAACAAACAAATCTTGGTTACAAGAATCATATCTTTGTACTTAACAAAACATTTCATCTATATATATATCAACTGAATAGCAGAATAGCAAAATAGCTTAAAATCTTCATATATATATATATATGCAGGTGGTCAAAAATAGCCCGGAGATTGCCGGGAAGAACAGATAACGAGATAAAGAATTACTGGAGGACTCATACAAGGAAGAAGGCTCAAGAAAAGAAGAGACCCATGTCACCAACTTCCTCATTTTCAAACTGCTGCTCTTCCTCTATGACCACTACCAATACTCAAGATGTGTCGTTCCAGTCTCGGAAATCTTCAGGGAAGGTGAGCTTTTACGACACTGGAGGATCCACCACCGAGGAGACGAATCAAGAAGAAACCGGAGACGGATACTCGATGGATGACATATGGAGAGAGATTGATCACTCTGCGGTTAACATAATCAAACCGGTTAAAGACATCTACTCAGAGCAAAGCCATTGCTTAAGTTACCCAAGTATTGCTTCTCCATCATGGGAAAGCTCATTGGATTCTATATGGAAGATGGATGCAGATAAAAGTAAGATGTCTTCTTTTGCAATAGATCAGCTTCCTTTCTGTTTCCAACACAGTAGATCCCCATGGTCGTCAGGTTAATTAGGATTCGATTCATTCAAAAAAACAAAAAAAACGTGTTTATATATGTTATATATATATAAAATATAAAATACAGAATAAAACCTAACGACTTTTGTTTTGATGAACACAGAAACAGCCTATGTCTGTAATAACCTCATGTGTAGTAAGTTTAACCAGCCTGAGTTTGTACTTCTTTTTAATATCTTAGTTTCTAGAGTGAATGAGAATAAGTCTTTCAAGTTTTCAAATAGTACTCAAAATTCCAAAGATAAATTTTCAGAAGTTTTCCAATGTATAATCACATCCTAAATGTCAGACCAAAAGAAAAAAAAAAAATCACATCCTAAATGATCAAGCAGACAAAATAAGCAAATGTGGACAAAGAAATCTATGAAAGCAACTCGCTGATTCCCACTCTCACCCAAAATATCACTTTTGAAATTTTTTTATTTTTTTTCTTCTTTTTGATATGGCATATACTCATTTGGTGATTTAGTGAAAAGTCATTAGAAAACCATTTATCTTAATCCTAATTAAACCAACCAGGAACGGGAACACATATTATCAAAGAATCTCATTCGGTGGTAATTCAAATCAGAAGAAAGAAAAATTGAACCACTACAGTTCATATTATCCAAGAGACAAAGTGCAAAATTTCATCGGAAATAGTTTGGATCATTTAACCAAAACTCGGTTTTGAATCAAAATCAGCGAAAGATTAAAGAAATTGAAAGAGCGTATGAAGCGAAATCGAACGGAGAATATGAATCATCACCAAGCGCAGATAGAAAGCAATTCTCTACTCACCGAGCTAGAGCCAATCATCAAAGTGGTACCGCAACGCGAATTTTCCTTTGGACATATCGGAATCAAATCCGTAAATAATTTTGGTTATGTTGCCAGTGACGATGTTTCCTCGAAATCGCAGCTACGAGGACGACGTCGTTTTTGTTAACGAGCATTTTTAATTTTTTCTAGTTTTCTTTGCTTTTATCGCACGCACCGGATTTTTTTTTTTTTTTTAAATAAAAATTTTAGCTATGTAAAAATTATATGTATGTGCATGGCCAAATACGTGAACGTGGAGATTTATATTCGGTTTGGAGAATACCGAATAAGTTTTGTATAAAATAATTTCATGCAGTGCATATTCTTTAGCTATGTAAAAAATTAATTAAAATGTATATACAAATTTGGGTGTGCATAGATCTGAATTATTTTGGGTTTTATATAATTATATTATACTATTTCAATGATATCGGTTTAGTAAATGTATTTTACTTTTAAAATAATTTGGATACCTTATGATCCTAATTATTTAAGAATTTTTTTTTTTTGAACCTTTAATTATTTGAGATTTTCCAAGCTAAATTGAAACTAAATCGGATTTCATAATGATCCAAATGGGTAAATATAAATCATGGATACTCCAAAATTTCTGTTAATATTTTAGATCACGTGTGAATCAGGCAACATAATCCCACCTGAAACGCAACACATTTTGTAGGATAGTTTTCGTTTTACCTATGTTGGAGATGGAGATGAATGAGATTCGGTTGTTTGGGGGCATTTACGTATGTGATATAAATGAAGAAAATATTTTCATCATTTATCAGACATTTTAAACTCATTATAAATTTCAGGATTATATCATATATCCAATTCTTTTATTCTTTTATTTTCATATGTGATGCAATTTCTCTGTCGTTTATCTATACTTTGTAATTTGGGTTAGTTAGTTGTGGTTCAGTTAATAGATTTATCTAATTTATAAGTGAAGTTATTTAAAAGAAAAAAAAACAAATCTTTAATGTTGTTATTTTTTAGCTTATCATGTTTATTGAAAATTTATTATTTTTAGCTGTATCATTTATTACTTTTAAGTTTTAACTCATGACATCAAGATTCATAAATAACCTAATTTACCCAAAAGAAAAACACAAATATTGTTGATCCAAAGTTTGTGTCTTTAGCACGTTACTGGACCATTTATAATTATCTAATAATACTCATAGTAAAGTATTTTAATAGTTGAGTATTTGTTACAATTTCGACCAAAAAAAGGATCGGAAACAAAGAATTTGTTACAACTTATTTCATTTATTTATCGAAACACATGCGACTCGATTCGGGAAAGTGTATATAATGGATGAAAGAAAATATTAGAGAAAAAATGTTAAAAAAAAAAAAAAAAAAATACACTTGGAAGAGTGGAAATTACGCGCGTGTGACTTAACGTTAGATTACCTAAAAACTAAACAATAAAAAAGGAAACTACGCGCGTGTGACCGTTATATCTTTTACATAAGAAAATAGGAAATCTGTTCGGTTGACCAAGTCAAGCACTAACGTCTGGGCTTTTGTTATAAAAACACCAAACCTAAATTATATGCCCTTGTTCTACTCGACATTTGTTTTATCAGCATCATCATTACACGAATTGAGATTTTAAGAGAGCAAAAAAAAAAAAAAAAGATGGAGATAGATTCACCGCTTCTGAAGAAGAGTAGTAGCGATAGTATCGTGGAGATAAGAAAAGAATCATTCGATGCCGCCGTTCTTAAATCTTCCGCCGGCTCCGACGACATAACCCTCGTCGGAGAAGTAAAGAAGTCTTCGTCTTGGATCAAATCTCAGCTCCTTGGAAGAGGATCCTACGGTTCGGTTTATCTCGCAACAAACGACAAAGACAAAAGCACGATCATGGCGATAAAATCTGCGGAGATCTCAAAGGCGTCGAGCCTCATGAACGAGAAAAGAATCTTAACCCGTCTCGTATCTCCTTTCGCCGTCCGTTGCTACGGCGACGAGGTCGCGCGTGAGAGCACTCTCTTAGGCGGCGAGATAACGAATTACAATCTGGTTCTAGAGTATTGCTCCGGTGAAAGCCTCGCCGACTTAATCGATACTGGCGGAGGATTAACGGAGGAGTATGTTAAAGTATTCGCTAGAGATATCCTCTATGGTCTCTTCTACATCCACAGCAAGAGAATCATTCATTGCGACATTAAACCGGAGAATATCTTACTAAGCCCTGTCGATAACCGGTTAAGACCGGACGAGTATTTGGCAAAAATTGGGGATTTCGGATTCGCAATGGAGAAAGGTTCGGTCGAGTACGGAAACGGGTTCGGTCATAAGAGAGGCACCACCAGGTACATGGCTCCGGAGCTTATAAGGCATGGGATTGTGGATTATGGTGTTGACACGTGGGCTTTTGGATGCACGGTTTTGGAGATGTTGACCGGACATTTAGTTTGGGAAGAATATGGCGATCTTGGTTCTGAAGATTTGGCCAATCTCATCGGTCAAAGCGGTTCGATTCCTTATATACCGGATTGGTTGTCTCTAGAAGCACAAGATTTTCTGAGCAGATGCTTGGTTAAGGAGCCTGGTTCGAGGTGGGGGATTGGTTCGCTCATTAACCATCCCTTTTTCGATTTGGTCTCAGTGGTTTTGTAGATGACTGATTGAATCACGTTATGTGAGTTTTCTGATTCGCTATTATCAGTTTTAAAAAGTTGCGGTAACAAGTTGTAAGAAAAATATTCATGTCTGTTTAGTTTTAGATCAGTGTTTAATTTGATGCGTTAACAATTTTTTTTTTATTGATTCATAAATCTTTAAAATGGTATTAATAGTATAAATTGTACTTGAATTAGCAATGATGAGTGACTTTCTATATTTTTCTTAAAAGAAACACCATATCTAATGGTTAACAAATCACAATACTATTACATGATGATTCAACAGTTTGTCATGTCCAAAACCAAAAAAGAACAAAACCGTAATAAGTATAAAGAAAATGTGCAAATGAGAAGAACCTTTACATAAATTGATATTTATGATCTTTAAGTGTTGTCAAGGACAAGTTATCTGAAAGTATGTATATGCTAAACACAGTCGATCACAACTCTAGAGAAGATAGGACTTGGGAACAAGGCTGAAGAACTAGTATTCAAGGAACAAAAACTTGAAACTTAGTCACAATTGCTAATAATTAAAATGCATGAGTAAGATCATGAATTTAGCGATAAACAAAGAAGTAAAACTAACCATAGATCACAGATTTCTGGTTAGAGTACTAATACTTAGACACCTAAACTGCGTATGTAGAGGACACTGCAAAGAACAATATTGTCACTATAAGCGGAATGGTTCCTAAACCAATCATGCTCACTGATAATCCATTGAATAAATTAACAAATTTGTTCTGAACAAGTCTGAGATTTGTAAAAGAGGTGTTTAAGACTGGAAACATGATGTGTGTGACCAGATTATCAATCATCCAAGCATCATTAAAGAATTTCTGCCTAATGGACAAAAATAAAAGAGCCTAAAAACAATCACAAAGAGAATTTTGTATATACCAAACAAAATACAGATAAACCTCAAAACTGAGTAAATCGAGAAATTATTCGTATAAAACTGAAATATATTTTAATAGCATATTATTGGCTAACTTAAAATTACTGATTTATAGTTTGAATTGATCCATAGCATTGAACAAACCGAATTAATTATTCCGTGCTTCAGTTAACATTGCCAATTGTTTTCAAACTGTTTTAACAAAATTCACGAATTGGAAAATTTCTAATAAATTAATTTTATTCAAGAAAACCATATATATTTGAATCCATAAGTATTTTAATTATGCATGTGCGTTTGATTATAGATTTATAAATTAGCAATTTGTTTTTTTACCAACTACTGTATAGTTAAGTTCAAAAAAAAAAAAAAAAAACTACTGTATAGTTTTCTTTTGAACTTCCCAAAAAATGTAGAGATATGTTACCCTATATATCAAAATATAAAATTTGCTTACAAATTACATAATTAAAAAAAAAATCTTTAATGTTGTTATTTTTAGCTTATCATGTTATTGTTTTGAAAATTTATTTGAGGTTTATCTTCAGGAACTAGTAAAATCACGGATATAGATATTTGAAGCAAAAGGGAGAGACCTAAACAACAAATACTTTGTTGCAAATAAAATAGCTTAAAACGTATTATTTAGTTTTATGGAAGCAATTTTAAAAATTGTGTTAGAGTGTAATATTCTCTCAAAGTATAAAATTTGTTTTACAAATTTCATTTATTTTTGAAAAACTTGCTGAATGGGTAGTTTTTATTTTATTTTTATCTTTGTTATTAGATGATATGGTACTTTATTTTTAACTTATCCTAAACTTACTCTTTATTTTTTATGTAAACATTAGTTGTCAATGTGTTTTACTGGAATTATAATTTTCCCCCTTTTTACAATTTTTTTTTGAAGTAACATGTGTGATAATCGGAGACTAATAACTAATTTTATTTTATTTTAAGAATAGTCTTTTTTTTTTTTAAATGACAGCGATTAATTCATAACTACAGTAGAATAGTAGTAGAGTCACTAATCATGTAATCACTATTACTAAAAGTAAAAGAACCAAAAAAGGAAATTTTGAAGAAAATGGAAACGTTTATCTGAACCGTCCAACAGCTGGATTAACTTGCTCTAGACCTAATTAAAAAAAAGGAAACTTGAGGCATAAGTAGAGTAACCATACATGGGTTATAAATACAGACTCACGCCTCCTTATCTCTGCCTCATCGTTTGTTATCAAAATTTTGAGAAAATAGATAGAAATAGTGAGAAATCGAAATCAAGAGTGACAGAGAAAGAAAGAAAGATGAAGAGATCTATGTCTAATACATCTAATAACAGTAGCCGATTTGGTCGTTGGGACGACGACGACGACTCGAACCGTCCTCACAAGAAGCCAAAAACAGAACGCGTGATAGAGGAAGACGATGCTGATTCGTCGGCCAGGACGAGCCCTTTCCAGAAGGAATCAATCAGAGGCAATAATGTTCCAGAAAGCGAGTGGTGGGTGGTGACTCGTTTCCTGGGAAAAGGCTCATACGGATCTGTTCACTTGGCAGTGAGCACGATCGAAGGAGAAGAAAACTCTCTTCCTAGCGAGATGGTAATCAAAACTTGTGACTTTTCACAAAATTCACTCCTCGAGAACGAGAGAAAATTCTTACTGCGTCTCAAAGATAATCCCTACGTTGTCTCCTACTACTTCAGCTTGATGACAGAGGACAGGAACACCGAGAAGGTGTTATACAACACGATTCTTGAGTACTGTCCAGGGGAATGCCTTGCGAAAGCCCTCGAAAGTCACAGAGGAAGAGGATTACCAGAAGAGGATGTGAAGAGATTCGCTACCCAAATCTTGATTGGTCTCAAGTATACCCATGAGGAGGAGATCATTCACTGCGACATTAAACCCAAGAACATCTTTCTTGCGGCTGACTCTACGGCTAAGATCTCTGGTTTTGGGAAAGCGATGACGAAAGGGTCGGTTGAGTACGGTGAAGGTTGGGGTCATAGGAGAGGCACAGCACGGTTTATGTCCCCGGAGCTCATGGGAGACATGGTCTTGGACTATGGCTGTCTCTTATACACATCTAGATGTGTATAAGAGACAGGGGGAAATGGTTTGGGGAGAGGAAGGTGAGCTTGATTGGGAAGATTGGATCGCTCTCATCGGTGATAGCGGTGCCGTTCCTCATGTCCCTGATTATTTGTCTGACGAAGCTAAAGATTTTCTCTCCAAGTGCTTGCAGAGAGATCCTCACCAAAGATGGACTGTTGATAGCTTGCTCAAACATTTGTTCGTGGTTACGTCTACTTTGAAGATGAGGAAGAAGAAGTAAGATATGAAGAAGAAAATCAAATTCAAGAAGAAAATGAAATAGGAGATGCAAATGTAGAAGCATATTTAGAAGAAGAAGAAGAAGAAATTGGAGTTGCAGATAATGTAGAAGCACATGAAATATATTTAGAAGAAGAAGAAGAAGAAATATATGACCCATATTCAGAAGAAGAAGAAGAAATTGGAGGTGCATATAATGTAGAAGCACATGAACCATATTTAGAAGAAGAAGAAGAAGAAATATATGACCCATATTTAGAAGAAGAAGAAGAAGGGGAAGAAGCAATTGAAATAGATGAAGAATATCCTAAAGAGGATTGGGAAGAAGATCTATAAGAGGATAAAAGATGATGTCCATGTCAATTTAATCTGTTCTTTTCAATTATTTTGAACAACTTTGTGTTCTTCCCTTTCCGTATCTGATATGGTTTGTGGGATTGGTAAAGTCTTCTATTTGCTATTTGTGTCACTTTGAGTTCTATTTTCATTATTAGTTTGCAGTTGCACAGAATCAACCATGAACATAATTGTGAAAAAAAAGAGATCCAAGTCTCTGTTTCAGTAACAATATATTACTGATAATATCTGTAATGCTACTTTTGACTAATTCACAAACCTTAGAAAGAGCACTTGTATACATTAAACATTTTAAGTCGATGTTTCTGTGTACAAAAGTGTAAAGCCTCTGTTGACAAAAACAAACGTATAGCCATGATCTGTCTTATGAAAGCTCTTCTCTCCACCAAACCTCAAATGCTCTTTCAACGTTTGTACATTCATCTCCTTTGCTCATAAACCAATCGAAGCACTTCATCAGAATCACCTGTTGCTGTCTCAGCGACAATGTCAGTATCATCTAGCTGAGTCCTCAGGAAAGCCGAGTCTCCCTATTCACCAACCTTTACCAATCCCAACACAGATTTGTGCAGTGAACTTGCTCATACCTATGCAGCGAATGGTAACAAACTTGAAAATGAAAAAATGTTTTCGACAGGAGTGTGGCTTGTTCTGGATGGAGAAAAAGCCTCAAGAGAAGCTTCTCCCTCCACCTACAGATTTACTCAAATGTTGAAATCCTATTTTAAATCACAGATAGATATTTGAAGCAAAAGGCAGAGACTGAAACAGCATCACAAAGAGTTGTCCTAAATGATGATTTCTCAATCCGATTCCTCATCATTATTGTTATAAAGTAACATCTTTTCTCCAATTTTAAATACACTCAACCAATATTCGCAAGACTTTCCAAAACCCCAACACAAAATTTTCTCCAAATCGCTAACTAAGATGGCAAAAGTAACAAACTTTCAACTATGATCTACTCTTCTTCTCCTCGGAATGCATATCTCTGTCACTCTTCCGCTTCTTCCTTCTCTTCTTTCTCCTCTCGTTTTCGCTTTCCACTTCCATGACTTTAAGCTCGGCGTGGAGGCTCTTCATCTCGCTAAAGGCAGCGGAGGCGCGTCGGAGGTACGCGCCGACGTCTTGCGACGCGCCATTTTCGGAGGAGACGAAACTGGAGAGAATCGTGGCTGCCTTTGGAAGGAAGATGGGTTCTGCGGCAATGACTCCTCCGGTGACTCTCTTCATCGGAAGGATCCGAACTTAGAAGAACAGATTCTTCGCTCCTCTGTGTCGGCAGAATCAATTTGGGAGTGGTTCCCACTTTTTTTTAGGCTTAAGAGAGATATTAGTGAAAACATATTGTGAAATAACCCTTACACTTTATAAAAGCTTCAAATCAAACCCCAAATCTTTTTATTTTATTTTTGACGGCGGATATTAGAGTCACACTAATCCACAATTCCACACTCTAACTAACGGTCCAAAAAATGAAATGTTGAAAAAGAAAATACACGTGGCAGAATCTAAGGTACGACTGGCTTTATATCCGACGCGTCAAAATCACTATCATCGAACCTCATGTTAGATTTTGCCCTAAAAAGGAAACAACACATTGAGAAGCATAAAAAGGAAAACTTGAGTCCCAATTCTCTCCAGTTTCGTCTCTTTGAGTCCCAATTCTCTAGCTTCCTTGTTCAATTCTCTCCAGTTTCGTCTCTGTATACAACGTTTGCAAATGGCTAAGAAAACCCTGCGAATTACACGGCCGCTTCTGAGGAAGATGAAGAAAAAGGAAACTTGTAGTAGCTGTCTCAATTCTCTGTATACACAACGTTTGCGAATGGCTAAGAAAACCCTAGGAATTACACGGTCGCCTCTGAAGAAGAAGATGAAAAAGGAAACTATTATTTGTCTCGATTCTTCGGCCGCCGCCGCCGTAGCCAACGACGGAGGAGAAGAAAGCAATTTGTCGTCGTCGTCGTGGGTCAAAACGCGATTACTTGGAACAGGAGGTTACGGTTCTGTTTATCTAGCGACGAGTAAAAACGACAAGGATAAAACAGAGAGGGCGATCAAAACGGCAGAGCTTTCAGTCGCTTCGAGCCTCATGGACGAAGGAAGGATCCTCTTCCGTTTACAATCTCCTTTCATAGTCCGTTGCTACGGCGAAGAGATGGCGCGCGACGAGAATCAATACAATCTGATACTCGAGTATTGCTCAGGGAGAACCATCGCGGACTTGATAGAGGATGAACACGGAGAGTTGCTTGAGTGGGATGTGAAGGTGTTCGCTAGAGATATCTTGTCTGGTCTCAGTTACATCCACGACCGAAACATTATCCATTGCGACATCAAACCGGACAATCTCTTGCTCTGCCCTGCCGATCACCGGTTTAGGCCTAACGGGTATCTGACCAAGATTGGGGATTTCGGGTTAGCAATGGAGAAAGGTTCCTTAGAGTACGGTGACGGATACGGTCACAGGAGAGGCACGACCAGGTATGTGGCTCCTGAGATTATGAGCCATGGGTTCGTGGACTTTGGAACCGATGTTTGGGCTCTTGGGTGTACCGTTTTGGAGATGCTGAGCGGGAACGCAGCTTGGGAAGAACATGGTGATCTTGCCTTTGATGATTGGGTCGATCTTATTGGTTATACTGATTGTCTTCCATGTGTACCGAGTTGGTTGTCTAGAGACGCCAAAGATTTCGTGAGCAGATGCTTGGAGAGAGACGTACACAAGAGGTGGTCTAGCCATTCACTCTCCGACCATCCCTTTGTTAAGCTGTGAAGAAAAAGTTGAAGACGAGTAACTAACTACTAATGACGTTTTGATCTCTGTTTAATCACTCGTAAATCCTATTCTTTCGATTGTTTTGAACAATTTTGTGTATTCCCGTTGTAGGATTGGTATAAAGTCTTGTATTTGCATCACTTTGTGTTCTTTTTCATTATAAGTTTACAGTTGTAGAATCAAGTCTCTGTTTTCCCGTTGTAGGATTGGTATAAAGTCTTGTATTTGCTATATGAATCACTTTGTCTTCTGTTTCATTCTTTGTTTACAGTTGCAGAATCAACCATTAACATAATTGTCAAAAAAATGGAGATCCAAGTCTCTGTTCCAGTAACAATATGTAGACCTGTAATCCGACTTTGACTAAATTCACAAGACTTTAGAAAGAGCACTTGTATACATTTAACATTTAAGTTGTTGTTTCTGTGTACAAAAATGTTAAGCCATTGTTTGATGTTTCTGTGTACAAAAATGTAAACCCTTTGTTTGATGTTTCTGTGTACAAAAATGTAAACCCTTTGACCAAACAAAAAAACAACAAGTGTAAAGCCATTGTGGGCAGCATCTCAGCAAAGTGTAGTCTGAACCTGAGAGGCATCAGGTGGCTCAACCATGACCTGTCTTATGAAAGCTCTTCTCCACCAAACCTCAAATGCTCTTTCAACGTTTGGACATTCATCTCCTTTGCTCATAAACCGATCAAACCACTTCATTAGAATCACCTGTTGCTGTCTCAACGACAATGTCAGTATCATCTGGCTGAGTCCATCCTCCACCACTTTCCAGTCCATTGATCTCGACGACGCCCTCCTCATCCACACAAAATCATCGTACAAAGCCTCTAACCATGTCTTCAGAACCGAAAACCGAGTCTCCTTCTTAACCAAGATCTTTCCTTTACCAATTCCAAGGCAGATTTTTGCAGTGATCTTGCTTATTTCATGTCTGTACATGGCAGGAATCTTGGAATGGAGATTCGCTAGCTCCTTCTGCTCCGCCCATAGCTGCACAAACCCGTCACAGAACTTCTTTTCGATTAGTATATCAACTATCCAAAGCAAGTTACTGGCTTCTCTAGCGATTTCCCCAACTAAATCACCGGGATCATTCATATTGGATGTGATTTCGGATAAGCAAAGGATACGAGAGAGGAGACATCGGTGACACAGACTGTAGAGGGCATCTTTAGACACATCACGGTCAGCTTCTTCTCTAATCAACCTAAAGATGACAGATTTCATTTCTTGGCGTGCTTTATCGTCTTTGGCTTGGAGAACACCAGTAAGGAGTTTCAAGAAGATGTCGTTGGTTATACTTGTGGAAGTGTAAGGCTCAGAAGAAGATGATACTCTCTGCAGAACCGAATTGGTAGTTGAACCAGGAAAATCAAGTTTTTCAATACAAGACACAACTGTTTGTTCCTCGTCTTCTGACCAAGGAGTCGCCTCTAAGTTATAGCTGAAGAAACCTATAAAAGAATAAAACATTTAAAGCCTTAACTCTATCATGTATCTTGTATTGAAAAACATCACAAAAAGCAAAAAGTTCCACTTTCCTTCGGTTAAACGGATCAAAAGCCTTAACTCTATCATCTATCTTGTATTGATCAGTTACAATGTACCTTAAGCAAAGCCAAGATGTAGCAGAAATAGTGTTTCTGTGAGTAAATAGTCCAAGAAGTTCCACTTTCCTTCGGTTAAACGGATCAAGAACAGTCAAGTGATTCAAAGAGACATTGGTTATCATGTATCACTAGAAACGGTTCTACTCTATCCTGATCATTCTTGAGCTCAAATTAAAGCCTTAACTCTATCCACCAGAATCAAATTCACACTAAATAAGAGGAGGATCATTGATCAGTGACAATGTACCTTAAGCAAAGCCAAGACTTTGATGACATTTTCACCAATCAACTTGTTTTTGAGATTCTCACAATGCATCAACACCACAGCCTCTACATAGGCCTGTACATCATCACACCCACTAATCTCCACCACGTGAGACTGAGACTGAGACTGAGAGGGAGACCTCATCTTCTCCATGAAAAACATGCTCTTCTCTGATAACACCTTCTTGTGCACATCCATGGTGACTCTGTACCCGTTTCTGCCCACCACACCCAGCTTCACGTCGCCAAGTTCGACGCTGTTCTTGAAGCCCGATAGTTAAGAGCAATTAAAAGATTCATTAGGATGGGAATTCTTAGCTGCCTGCACTTGAAAATGAAAAAAAATCATCAAAACCAGTAAAGAATTCACCATTTGATCATCCAATTATCAGAAATCAAAATCTCCACTCCAAAATAAGACCTAAAAGCCTGAGAATCTACAACTAAGAATAGTCCAACCTTAATTTCACCATCAAAGCAGAAAAATGATATGGAGAGAACAATGTATCGAGACAACAGGAAGCTTTGAGGATTTCGTACCTTTAGGAGCCATTGTTAGAGAGTTGGGGAAGAAGGAGTATAGAAGAATATTGTGGACCAATGCCTCCTATTGCTTTCATATTTTTTATATTAAAATTGGTTATTACAATTTCGGTTCGGTTCTCTGATTTGATAACCAAGAAATTTTGGTTAATTCAGTTAGGTTTTGTTCTTCAGCGAGGCGAGAGAGAGAGAGCGAAGCGGATCGTTCGTTAATGGAGAAATGGCTGAGGCTGATTCAGTAAACGAAGCCAAGGAGAAGAAGCTATGGAAAGCTGTTTTCGCCGTCTCCGGGATCATGATTACCCTCGTCATCTATGGTCTTCTCCAGGTCTCTCTCTCATTCTTTACTCTTCTCTCAAAATTTTCCCCTTTGATTCGCCTTTCTTGTTGAAAAATTGATTGAAGAAACTTGGTCGGTTTTTTTATTTTTTCTGTTTCTTAGCTCAGAAAGTAGTTTATAGGTCTCTACTGTTCATCACCGAAAGGATACTTCTTGTCTTTCTTGTGGAATTGCAAAACAAAACTACAGAAATTCATATAAAGGAATAGTTTTTTTTTTTTTTTTTTTTTTTTTTTCACTCCTCTGCTAATTTACTTACAAGTTCGTTGTTTTGTTTCTATTATTTACTTACAAGTTCGTTGTTAATAATGTTTTGGTTGAATTTTGCAGGAGAAGATTATGAGAGTGCCATATGGGTTGAACAAAGAGTACTTTAAACATTCTTTGTTTCTAGTTTTCTGTAATCGCCTCACTACATCAGCTGTTTCTGCTGGTGCTTTACTGGTAAGTGGTTAACTATCAAAACCTGATTTGTATCAATATTGCAAGAGAAGCCTAGTTTTTAATGTTCCCTTCCTTTCTGTATTCGTTAAGGCGAGCAAGAAGGTTTTGGATCCTGTAGCTCCGGTTTACAAATATTGTCTCATATCAGTAACTAACATCATAACAACAACGTGCCAGTATGAGGTATGACAAAGTTCTTCACCTCCAATCTAATCAATGAACCAATCCCATTTCCTCTAAATTTTTGGTTTGCCAATCTGTTATGATGTCTCTTAGGCCCTCAAGTATGTGAGTTTCCCAGTCCAAACTCTTGCAAAATGTGCCAAAATGATACCTGTAATGGTAAGTTAATAACTTTTTTTCGTCTTCTGTGAATCTTTGAAGTAGGAAACTTGTTATACATGTCAGTTTATCACCACTCTCTACTCGTTTCATGTGTTTCTTTTTTCTGCAGGTTTGGGGAAGTCTCATCATGCAGAAAAGGTACAGGGGATTTGACTATTTAGTGGCTTTCCTCGTAACACTTGGGTGCTCTGTCTTTATTCTCTTTCCGGTAAATTTTCTAATCTTCCCAAAGGGATCTCCATTAGTTTATAGTTCGGTTTATTAGTTCTGTTTATGTGTTTGAATTGTAGGCAGGAGATGATATTAGTCCGTACAACAAAGGAAGAGAAAACACTGTCTGGGGTGTTTCCCTTATGGTTGGTTATCTTGGGTATATATCCATTTTTATTCATTGTTGTCTGGTTTTAAAACAGGAACCTTTGGTAGTTTTTTCCCGGTGTATCGATAATCGGGTATTGGTAAACTGGCTAACAGGTTTGATGGGTTTACGAGCACATTCCAAGACAAACTATTTAAAGGTTACAATATGGAGATACATAACCAGATATTCTACACAACACTTTGTTCCTTTATTCTCAGTTTCACTGGTGAGAATCTTCTCTTTGCAGTTATCCTTATCTCTGTCTTTTTCTCACTATCATTTTTGTTTGGACTCTGGACCGTGTAGTACCTTTTTGTGATGTTTCGTTCCCATGATTGATTGATCACTTGTGTTTTTGTGGTTATACTACATAAACTTCTGATCTAAGCTTCAACTGAGACCATATGTCAGTAACTCTAAACCGTGTTGGTCGTAGGAATTTATCTTAAGCTTTGTTTATTTCTGACTGTGATTCTCTTAGTCCATCATTGACTTTCGATTTGCATAAACCACAATGTGTAGACATCATTGACTTTTGCTACTCATATGGGAAAATTTCCTGCTTGATATAGGCCTTGTATTGCAAGGGCATTTACTCCCAGCAGTGGACTTTGTTTCTCGGCATAAGGATTGTTCATTCGACATCGCTTTGCTTTCCACTGTAAGTCCATCTCTACTCTTCTGCTTAGTCATTACCATGATCATGTTCAGGAAATCTATTCAAATTGGGGTATGATTGCAGTGCAGCAGTGAGATAATCTAGAGTTTAGCTTGTAATCCAAACACAAAGCCTGAAACTACGTGACAGATAAGATAGTATGTGAACTTATTAGAGACGAAACGTTGTTTCGCAGGTAGCAACAGCCAGCCAATTTTTCATTTCTTACACCATTAGGACATTTGGAGCTCTAACGTTTGCTGCAATAATGACTACAAGACAGGTGAGTTTCTTTGATTTCAACTCTCTGATTCCTCTTACAAACTAAGCACAATCTGTTCTTTGATTTCAAAAGCTTTTGAGCATCATGCTCTCCTGCATTTGGTTCTCACACCCGCTTAGCTGGGAGCAGTGCATTGGATCCGTAAGCTCCTCTAAGTCTCTCTTTACTTCATCTTCTGTCTCTTTACCATATAGAATTGTGAAGCTAAAACCCATTTATCACTCGTGCAGGTAATTGTATTCGCATCTCTATATGCTAAAAACTTAGTAGTAAAGAAGAAATCCGAAAAGCCGCAGGCAGCTCAAGAACTTCCACAGGACGTAGAGGCTGAGCCTCTTAAGGGAAACCCTTAAAGCACAAAGAGAGTTTTTTTTCTATCTCTGACGCTTAAACAGTGACCAACCAACACTAATGATCCCTACGTTACTCCGAGGCATCTGACTAACAATAACTATGCGGTATGGGCCACAACAGTATGACTCAGGTTGAGATCGAATCCATTGCTTTTTCTTTTTGTCAAGAAGAAGTCATAGATGGGGTTAGGATGAATATTCCATAGAGCTTAATGTATGCAACTGGTGTTTCTTGCTTGTGTTTTCTACTTTTTTTTGGGTGCAAAACAAAGGGACCAATGGATGATTATTTGATTGAAATTCACTGTTTATTGTAGATTGGTTAAAACGGTTTGTGTTTGTAATGGAAAGCTGATTGGATATCAATCTCTTAATACATATGTTGCGTTAACGATCCAAATAATCGGCTCACAGTATATGTTAATGTTAGAGGATTTTTCAACTAGTTTTTTTTATCTTTTTCTTTTGGCACTAGAGTAACGAAATAGTGGATATAAATATTTTTTATAGAACTACAGTAACTAGTAAAATTTTACAAGTTTTTATTTCCATAATTAATAACCAAAAAGGAACAAGGGAAACTGTGAAAATAAATTCTATAGGTGAAAGCCATTAATTTGATCAAGTTTGCTTGCAAGGGGTAGGTGTCATCCGCCAAGCATGTGGAAGGCATTGTGTAGAAGATTTATAGAGCATTAAGTGGTGGCAAATTGTAGAAGAACTAGTATTTAAGTTAGTCTAGTATCATCACAATTTCATCAATACAGCTTATAAAGTGTTCTCTCTGCGTACATTTTGTGATCAAAGAAGTAATCAATAAAAAAAAAAAATGGAAGGTAAAAGTGTGATTTTAAGTGTGCTCATAATAAGTCTGCTCATGGTTCAAAATCAAGTAGAAGGCATCAAAATCTGCTGCCCATCTTTAGCGTGTAGAAGAGCCTGGAAGGTATGCCCTAGTTCCCTGCCAATATCATGGTGTTTATCTGTCAGCGGATGCATATTTGTTTCTCCTAATGAACCCTGCCCTGCCACATATCAGGACGGCATTCTCGAAAACTCTGGTAAACGGAACCATTTTTATATTGTATTAGTTGTGCATCAATAAGTTATAGTTTTTGTTATCAAGATGGAACAATATTTTATTTTTGATGCAAATGTGTACGTAGTTTTTGAATTTTTGATATAAGGTAACGATGTAAAAGGATTCTGCAAGTTGGGGTGTATGTCCTCAGTATGCGGTGCCATGACCACTCTCCAGAACTCCGGTAAAGCCAAACTCATTAGTTATTATAATCATTTTTGTTGGAATTATTATAGAACAACAAAAAGTATAAATAACTCATTCCAATTTTCTTTTGGTGACTAGATGCTGCAAGTGAAGTTGTGAATGAAACGGTTGACCGATGTGCCAAAGCCTGTGCTACTTTCTGCAACAAGGACTCTCCTAAGCTTGCAGCTGAAACTGCCTAAACAAGCATATATCACATCTAAGTGTTGGTGTCTATGTGTTTAATTATTGTTATGAATGCATCCAAAATGCTAGACTCTGGTACTAGTATTTTAATAAGTTGCTTCTTGTTTGTGTGTATGCGTTTAGAAGGTTGTCTATCCTAGATTGTATATGCCTTCTATTTGCTATCATCTAAATAAAAAATTATTTGCGATTCTTCTCTCGACTATTTAATTTTGTTTTTTCATTTTTATTATTTTACCGCACTGAACATCAAAACATCACTAACAAAGCCTGAAATTTTCGGTTAACCAAATTGAACTGGTTGATTTTTCATTTTTCTAATTTTATAAATATGAAAAATATAAAAATGTATTTTAGAATTTAAATATTTAAAATAAAAAAATAAAAATATCCATATTAATTTTTTTAAAATTAATTTTTAACTGTTTTTAAAATTTATTACTAATAACTTTTTTTTATAAATTTTTTAAGTTCGTCCTATAAAAATTTCTGTTCTGGAGACATTCAATCCACTTAGCCGTCATAAAAATTTTCCAAGTCATATAGTTCTGCTCCTCGGACCCAAAGGACATTTGAGCAGCTTGTGATGCAACTGGACTACGAGGACATCCCAATGCCACATCCCAATTCTATATTTATTAAAAAATATTTTGAAGTTGTTGAAAATATTTCAATTTAATATTTTTCAATATTAAAATTTAAAATGTTTTATTGGTCTTTTATATGATTATAAGTCTCTAAAATGGCATTGTCAGAAATCAAATATATGTACGAACTACCGAGGCATTCGGGGTCGACTACAATACAAGTCATGAGCGATAGCGAAGCCAAGCCGGATAGGCTTTTTATGTCAAAAGCCCCACCCCAAAACTAGCTCTATCGTATAGCAGACATCTCAGGAACCTGTCGTACGCACATGACAAGTCTCTTTCTGATAAATCCATTTTGAAGATGTTGCATCTATTACTAACGCATCCGTACGAGAAGTAGTAGTTAGACATGTTGCATGATGAACAAATAACATAGTTCTAGTCGTTTGCGGTAAGTAAACCAGGACCGGCTCAGCATTATTATAGGTCCTAGGACAAAAAAAAAAAAAGTTTAAGATTCTTAAATTTTTTAAAAAAAAGTTTTTAACTGAATATTTTTTATTTCCAAGGTTTTTTGTGTAACTTATAAATACAAAAATATATATATTTATAAAAATAATTTATGGGCCCTTTTTTATTCTAAAATTTTAAAATATTAAAAAAAAGTATATTAAAAAATATATTTTTTAAAAAACGGACCCCTTAATTATTAAAACACATATAATTGGACCCGGGGTAGTCGCACCGTTTGTCCCCCAGGTTAGCCGCCAACCTAATATTTAATTTATAATACTAATTATTTTTTGTTAAGAAATTATAACTTGGTTTTTTTTCCTATATAGCAAGATTTCTCTTAGCATTCAGATCATACTGAATTTGTTCCGGCAATTTTTCCATCAGAAAACCGCCAACTCGTTCTCTCACCACATGAATGAGTAGGAGCAGAACTGGGAAAATGACAAATACAAGCCAAAAGGCTTTAAAAACACTATTTAAGAAACATTCAAGGCGTATTCGATTTTGGACAAAAACTACATCACAAATAAATTCTTCGAACCGAAAGAGGGACCAGAGTAGTAAGGGGACAACGACGCACAATGCTTTTTTTTTTCAATTTTAATTTGTTTATAACATAATGATTAATAAATATATTCTATTAAAAGAGTGTCACTATTTTTTTTTTTTTTTGAACTTAAGAGTGTCACTATTTTGCTCTTATAGAAATAACCATTATTTACTGTGTTATTTACAATATATGTCATTGAACATTTTTAAACATATAGAGGTTCATTAAGGTTAATATAGACATTTGATTTATATACAATTGATTTTAGTTTTTTTATTTATTTATTTAATTCTCATATACTTATTGTCAAACACATTTAAATATTTCTAAACTTACCAAAAATAAATATTTCGAAAATTCTAATATTTTACATATAAAATGTTAACAAATAAACAATTTAAAAATTAAGGTTCTATAACAAGTTCATACACAAAAATTAAAAATAATTTTAAAATAATCATCATATTTCTTTTGTTTGTTGTATTATATGTTTTTATAATATAAATTAATTTTTTTTTAATTTCATAAAAATGAAAATTATACTTAAAATCGATTTTATTTATATTAAACCATATAATATATTTAGTTTATCATTATAAAATAATATTTTTAGATATGTATTAAAAGATTAAAAAACAAAGTGAACAATTATAAAATTAAAATAGATATTTAAAATAAACTTAACAACAAATAAAATATAGAAATCTAAATTTTTACCAAAAATATTTATTTCGAAAATTGTAATATTAAATCTTACAACTAAAATATTAACAAAAAATAATTTAAAATTTAAGATTCTGTAATAAATTAATACACGAAAATAAAAAACAAATTTAAAATACATTTCATTTGTTTTATTATTTGTTTTTATAATATAAAATTAATTTTCAAATTTTATGAAAATCTTATTAAACATGGGCGTGCGGGATAGAAGAAGCTTGAGTTCTTTCATACAAAGGATTTTGAAATCGATCCAGAATTTGTCTAAACCCTATAATACTATTCACGAAGATCAATTTAGAACTTAACCACAGAAGTCAAAATTACCTTCAACAAAAGTCGGTTTTGGCTTTGTGATTTTTCCCATGTTCAAAATATCGCTAGGCGCTAATCGGACGTTTGGATTGGGCCTAGCGCATAATGTAAAAATCGGAGATTATTCGGAGATTAATCGGAGACTAGTTTTTGAGATATTTTTAATTTCTTTTGATATGTTTAAATTTTAGGAATCCATAATAAGTTATATAGTTTGATGTTTAAGTTTCATAAAACATATATGTGAAAAAATTATTTTTTCATCATGTCATCATGTTGGATAAGCTTCTGAAGCTTGAAGCCCAAGATATCATTAACAAGTCGGTTAATGACAAGATAGACTTAAAGGAAATTGTCTAGTTCTTCTAGGAATAGAAAAAATATGTTTTCCTATTAACCATAACCATAGGATTAGAAAAGGAAATCTATTTCTATTAATATGGTTGCCGAGATGTGGTAAATCATAAGAGAGAATTAAGAGCTTTATGTTTAGTTTTTGAGAGAGTTTTCTAAACATTCATAAAGAGAGTTATTCTTTATTCAAAGCTAAGTTGTTCTTTCTAAAACTTTATTTGGTATCAGAGCGTTAGGTTAAATGATCAAAACAAGAAGGTTTTGATCGCTAGACTTCGACGGAGAAAAACGGTGACGTGATCGAGCCATGGGAGACGTCGTCGCTCATGCTCGGCCGAAGGAATTTATTCCTTCCTCAATCCAATGCCCCATGCTAAACGCAACAAACTATACAGTTTGGGCCATGAGGATGAAAGTTCTATTACGAATCCATAAGGTGTGGGAAACAATAGAACCATGTTCATTAGTTTCCGACAAGAATGATATCGCAATCGGATTGCTGTTTCAATCAATCCCGGAGATTCTTATCTTGCAAGTAGGCGATCAAGATTCTCCAAAAGGGATATGGGAGGCGATTAAAACTCGTCACCTAGGAGCCGATCGTGTCAAGGAAGCAAGACTTCAAACTCTAATGAGTGAGTTTGAACGGATCAAGGTGCACGACACGGATACAATAGATAGATTTTCGGGAAATTTATCGGAGCTAGAATCGAAGGCAGCCTCTCTTGGACAAACAATTGAAGAACCAAAACTTGTGAAGAAGTTTCTCAATAGTTTACCAAGAAGCAGATATATCCAAATCATAGCCTCCCTTGAGCAAGTTCTAGACCTAAACTCAATAGCCTTTGAAGACATCATAGGAAGACTCAAGGCCTATGAAGAAAGAATTCTCGATGAGGAGAATCACGGAGAAACACAAGACAATCTCTTAAACGCATATTTAGACGAACAAGGCTTGTCATCATCACGAGGTAGAGGACGTGGTAGAAGGCGAAACAACTCACAAGATAGGTCAACAAACCAAGCTGATCAAAACAAATCAAGAGGAAAGAAGGATAAATCGAAAGTAATTTGTTACCGCTGTGACAAACCCGGTCACTATGCCTCCGTATGCCCGGAAAGAACACAAAAGACAGAAGAAGCAAATAAAGTGGAGACAGAAGAAGCTGATCCAGCCCTTTATATGCATGAAGTCGTGTTCTTAAACGAAGAAAACGCATGCCAAAGAAGTATGAAACCGAAGAAGGAGTATGGTATCTTGACAACGGAGCAAGTAACCATATGACGGGTAGCAAATCATACTTCTCTGAACTCAACGAGTTCATAAAAGGCAAGGTGAAGTTTGGAGATGGATCTTGTGTTGAAATAGGAGAGAAAGGATCAATCCTGTTTCAAAGCAAAACGGCTGAACATAAACTTGTTACCGATATATACTATATACCCGAACTCAAGAGCAACATCCTAAGTTTGGGACAAGCTACAAAAGCTGGGTGTGATGTGCAGATGAGACAAGATTATTTGACACTCCATGATCCAAGTGGAAGACTTTTGGTGAAATTCACACGAGCACCTAGTAGGCTTTACAAAGTCAATCTCAAGATAGGAAAGCCTATATGCTTACACACAAGCATAGAAGATGATACTTGGAGGTGGAACGCAAGGTTAGGGCATCTCACGCCCCCTTACACACCGCAACAAAACGGTGTAGCGGAGAGAAGGAACATGACTTTGATGAAGATTGAAAAGTTGAAGATTAAGAGGGAGAATGTTGGATAATCTTCAACATTACTTGAAGTATAAGATACTTAAACCAAGTTTGTAGTTAAGGATAAGATAGACTTAAAAGGAAATCTTCTATTAAAAAATAGGAAAGAGTAGTTTTCTATTTCTAATGGAAAAAAAGAAATTTTTTATTGTCATTAGGAAATAGGAAATAGGAAAAAGTAGTTTTCTATTTCTAATAGAAAAAGAAAATTAGCAAAGCTGTGCTAATGCCTATATATATGGTTGTCTAAGTTGTAGACAAACCATATTGAGAGCTTTTGTGTTTAGTTTTTGAGTTACATTTCTAAACATAAATAAGAGAGTTATTCTTATAAAGTTGAGTTCTTTCTTTCAATAGCTTTATTTGGTATCAGAGCGGTTAGAGAGAGACTTCGACAATAATAGTATACCCGAGACATGGGTAATGCTATCAATCCTCCGAAGACGAAGGAGAATGTACCGTCGTCGGTTCTCTGTCCGATGTTAAACTCATCAAACTACACGGTGTGGTCGATGAGAATGAAGGTGACCTTAGGTGTTCACAACAATTGAGCCTAGCTCGATTGTAGCGGAGAAAAACGACATGACAATCGCTTTGTTGTTTCAATCCATACCCGAAAATCTCATACTACAAGTTGGTGATCTAGATTCACCAAAAGGTATATGGAAAGCAATCAAGGCAAGACATCTTGGAGCATATAGAGTTAAAGAAGCTAGACTCCAAATCCTAATGTCCGAGTTAGAACGATTGAAGATGAAAGACTCGGACACGATTGATATCTTCTCCGGGAAGTTATCGGAACTAGCCTCAAAATCTGCAGCCCTAGGTCAACACATCCGAGAGTGTGTTGAAGATGATCAAATTGAAGTTCAGCATGTATCCGGAGAAGAACAGTGTGCAGACATACTAACAAATGCCTTAGCAAGAATCAAGTTCAAGAAGATGAGGGATTTGATCGGAGTTCAAGATCTCTCGAAGACTAACTTGAAGCTTAAGGGGGTGAATGTTGGATAAGCTTCTAAAGCTTGAAGCCCAAGATACATTAACAAGTCGGTTAATGACAAGATAGACTTAAAGGAAATTGTCTAGTTCTTCTAGGAATAGAAAAAGTATGTTTTCCTATTAACCATAGGATTAGAAAAGAAAATCTAGTTCTATAAATATGGTTGCCGAGATGTGGTAAATCATAAGAGATAATTAAGAGCTTTGTGTTTAGTTTTTGAGAGATTTTTCTAAACATTAATAAAGAGATTTATTCTTTATTCAAAGCTAAGTTGTTCTTTCTAAAACTTCCCATCATACATAATCATATGATCTTAAATATATATTCAAAATACAATCAAAGTTCCAATCACATGAGACACAAAAAATGGTATAATCTTGATCTTGAGATACAAAAAAATATTGAAAGGTCACAAAAGAATGAAAACTAAATTTTTTCTTCCTTTCCTTCCTTCTACGATCAAGTAACCACAATGTGTTGAAATTTTGGTTTTGTTAAGAATTCTTGTTTATCTGCAAATGATCAAAGAAATGTCAACCAAAAAGGAAGCATACAAAAATTTACAAGCATAAACAAATGTAAACTAAAAAGGAAGTAAAGAGAAGTTAAAAACATAAATTACTTTTAGCTACGTGAAACGAACATGAAAGAACAATAAATAAAATTGTAATAACATGAATTAAGCAAATGCAACAAAAGTTTAGAAAACAAACCTTACTAAGTCAAGGAAGTGTCACGAAACAGAGGTGCTTCATGAAACACATCAGATTCAAATTCCATGTCAACCATTACTTCATCTTCTGCCTCAGATTCAATATCATCATCATAAAGCTCTCTCACCTTCGGAGGTTGGGTAGTTGGTACAATACTAACATCACTAGCTTCATCTTCTTGATGATGCTCCACAATCCAATCTTCGACGATTTCTTCATTACCATCGTCTAAGATCACATCTATAGCTTTCTCTCTGATCTTTTTGTGCTTGTTAAATAACCTTGCATTAAGCTGAACATATACAAGGCTGTTTAGGCGATTCACATCTAATATGTTTCTTTTCTTCGTGTGGATCTGAAATTTAAGAACAAATGTTGTAGTCACTTTCTAAAACACCAAAAGCCTTACGAGAACATATGTAAAAAGCAAAAGTACTAAGCTAACCGCTTCAAAACTGCTCCAATTCCTTTCACAACCAGAAGAACTCGAGGTCAAAGTTAGAATTCTTGTCGCTAGTTTTTGCAAAGTAGGTGTATGACATCCATATGTTGACCACCAATTCCCTAATGTTTTGTAACTATTACGTATCTCTTATAAATATCATATACAATTAAACTCAAGTGAGAAAAAAATACATGGATCAAACTTTTCATCATTGTTTTCACATCATATTAGTGCTAAATTTCTTCCAAAAGAGCCATACTTGTTTTTATAGAGATTCAACTCGTCTTTAACGATTTTATTTTGCTTATCAAAATCTCCATGATAAAAAGTCTCAACACAAAATCATATTGAATAGTGGGATCTTTGTAGAAGTAGTATGGGTTTAGGAAGTAAGAAGCAAGATGCAAAGGAGAATCCAACCTACCTTTCATTTTTCTTCTATAATTTGAAAGATAGGTTGGTAATTATTTTCCAAATGATTAGAAGCTTCTTTTATAGACTTTTTAGCTTCTAACATCTCTCCATAAATAAAACCCAGAGAAGGTTTCTTTTCTCCATCTGCAAGCCTTAGAACTTTGACCATAGGACAAAACACTTTCAAAACCAACATAACATTATTCCAAAATGCGTAGCTCATAACCGTATCAGAAGCAACCTTCCCTTTCACACACTTAGAATGCTTGCACTCATGCCATTCATCATTGCCGAACATGCACATCAGTTGTGCTTTCTTCTCATATAAACTTTGTAGTGTCAAAAAGCACGTAGCAAATCGTGTCGCTCCTGGTCTCACAATATCTCTCTTCTTTGTATAGGTTCTCATCAAGGATAACGTTTTTTGGTGAGCACATATGAAGATTGTGAGAGCCTTAGCTTGATTGATCACTTTAGCAAACCAAGGCAACTTGGAAACTCCCTCAAGCATCAAGTCCATAGTGTGAGAAGCACAACCTGTCCAAAAAATATTTGGTCTCCTCTTTAAGCATCTTTGCAGCTGCTACATTGTTTGTAGCATTATCAGTGACTACATGAACAACTTTTCCAACCCCAATATCTTCAATACACTTGTCTACGTACTTGAAGATATATTCACCAGTGTGTGAATCTTTAGAAGTATCCTTTGAGGAAAGAAAACTTGTACATCCCCTATAATTAACACACAAATTCATGATGCTTCTCTTTTTGATGTCAGTCCATGCTTTTGTCATTACAGAGCAGCCTTGTTGTTCCCATTCTACTTCTAGACTCTTCAACTTTTCTTTTGTCTTCTCTTGTTCTTCGTTTAACAATGGTTCTCTCAACTGATATTGACTAGGAGGAATCCAACCAGGTCCAAATTGTCCCAATGCTTCACAAAATAACCTAAAAGGTTCATTATCAATTGCATGGAAGGGAATACTAGACTGGTACATCCATCTAGCACAATATTGACGACCAGCATGTGTCTTCTCTTTAGAAATCGCATCATGTATATTTTGTTGCCGTGTCTGTGCAGCCAAAGAAGCTTCAGGGTTAATGCAGCTTGCAAACTTATCCATAGGACCTTGAAAGGGAGGAGACTTAATAGTTCCACACTCTACTTTCAGTTCCTCATCTTCAACCGCCCCATCTATATTAACCTATGCTCTAAGAGCTTCCTCATGTTTTCCCTTCATTGTTTTCTTGTTCTTCACTTCTAGAAGTGCATTCATACACTTTTTTTGGTCCTCCTTAGTTGACTGTTACGTATGAATCATGGTTATCAAGTAAGGGTCCAAACCTCATTAGGAGGAACATTCTTTAGCAGACCACAATGTTAAAGTATCACAAGCTGTGTGGTTTAGTACTTGTCAAATAGATCTAATACTAACCAAGAATATTCTTTCCCTTTTTCTACTAATAGACCGATAGTTAAGAGCAATAGAAAGATTCATTAGGGTTGAAATTCTTAGCTGCATCCACTTGAAAATGAAAAAATCATCAAAACCAGTTAAGAATTCACCATTGATCATCCCAACTATCAGAATCAAAATCTCCACTCCAAAAAAATATGAACAAGATTTTTCCCTTTTGAACAAGAACAAAATCTCCACTCCAAAATCATCAAAACAAGATTGTTCCTTCTGATGCTTAAACAGTGACCAACCAACACTAATGATCCCTACGTTACGCCGAGGCATCTAACTAACAAAAACTATGTGGTATGGGTCATAACAGTATGATTCAGGTTAAGATCGAATCCATTGCTTTTTCTTTTTGTCAAGAAGAAGTCATAGATGGGGTTAGGATGAATATTCCCTAGAGCTTAATGTATGCAACTGGAGTTTCTTGCTTGTGTTTTCTACTTTTCTGTGCAAAACAAAGGGACCAATGGATGATTTGATTGGAGATGAACTTCTCTGTTTATTGTAGAGTGGTTAAAACGGTTTGTGTTTGTGATGGAATTATGATATTATATATAACAAGTAGATCTCGACTGTGATATAACCCTAGAATCTCAAAACATCTATTAGAGTATAGCTGATTAATACTGCTTTAGGTGGTTTACTTTCTATCTGTTATTCTCACCTTATCCATGGCGATTTGAGGTTCTGGATCTTCCATTCATGGCGATTCCATTTTGCAATCTTCGTTTAATCTCCCATTTCATCTTGATTTTGCTTTTTTTTTTTGTAGTTTGAACTCATCAATTTCATCTCCAATTTTCTTATTCTGGTTTTTTCTTTCGTTTGATCTTCGATTGTTTCTTTTCTTCTTCGTTTCTCGTTTTCTTAGAACAATCTTCTTCGATCTTTGTTTCGGATTGATCTTTGCTTCCTCGCGACTACTTCCGTGACCTGCAATTTCTTCGTCAGCTGCAATTGCGTCACATGTGCCTCCGATCGCACCTCGCGATTCTCAGTTCTTGGACCAGTATGATAATTCGTTCTTTCTTCATAGCTCGGATCATGCTGGCTTGATTCTTGTCTCCGATCGTCTCACATCTAGTGCTGAATTTCATGCATGGCGTCGCTCTGTACGGAGGGCTCTCAACGTCCGTAACAAATTGGGCTTCATAGACGGTACGGTCACTAAACCTCCTGATAACCATAGAGATGTTGGTTCTTGGTCACGTTGCAATGATATGGTCGCCACTTGGCTTATCAATTCTTGGAGAATAGAATCAGTTTGCTTAGAAGATTTGTCAAAGCTTATTGTTCTTGAATTCGGTTGAATGCATCTGGAAGAATCTCTTGGCTAGGTTTAAGCAGAACAATGCACCTAGGGTTTATGAGATTGAACAGAGGTTAAGTAGTATCAAGCAAGGATCTATGGATATCAGTACTTACTACACTGAGTTAGTGACTCTATGGGAGGAGTATAAGAATTATGTAGAGCTCCATGTTTTCACTTGTGGAAGATGCGAGTGTAATGCTGCGACATTGTGGGAAACGTTGCAACAGAGGAGCCGTGTAACCAAATTCTTGATGGGATTGAATAAATCCTATGAATATAGTAGGCGGCATATTCTGATGTTGAAGCCAATACCATCGATTGAAGATGTTTTTAACATGCTCACACAAGATGAAAGACAGAAATCAATCAATTCGAGTTCTAAACTGGAGAATGTTGTCTTCCAGAGTTCTGGACCATCTGAATTCGATCCTACTTCATATGATGATCAGATGGAGAATGCAGCTTTTGCTACTCAACATCACAATAACTATCGTCCTAAACAAAGGCCATTGTGTACTTACCTGTGGTCAATTTGGACATATTGTTCAGAAATGCTTCAAGATTCATGGATATCCTCCTGGACACAAATTTCACAATCGTAATGCATCCAATGGTCAACAGAAAAGCTCTTCTCAGCTTGGTTTTGTTCCTAGAGGACAACAACAAGCCTATCCAAGGCATCACTCTCGGGGCAGAATGCATTTCCGATTCAACCTCAAGCACATAATCCATTTCAGTCTCCACCTTTTCAAAGGTCTAATGCAGTGGCAAATGTGATGGCTAATCCTCAGCTCTACCTGCCTCCTCCAGCTACGGATGCTATGAACCTGGATTTCAGTCACATGAATCCTGCTCAAGTTCAGAATCTTATTCAAAAACTTCAGAGTCATGTTCAACAACTTCTTTGGTTACAACAGCTTCTTACGAAATTGAAGATCAAGGTACACAACAATGCCACTGTTTTGTGATAACAAGTCTGCAATGCATATTGCCACAAACCCAGTCTTCCATGAGAGGACGAAACATGTGGAGATCGATTGCCATACGGTTTGCGATCAAGTGAAGAATGGTTTCTTACGATTGATGCATGTGTCCAGCTCTAATCAACACGCCGATATTCTCACGAAGGCACTACATCCGGGTCCATTCCACTCTCTTCTTGATCGGATGTCTGTGTTAAGCCTCTTCCTTCCTTACGAGAGTTTCAGTTCATCGGCTTGAGGGGGGTGTATTAGATTATAGCTGGTTAATACTGGTTTAGTTGGTTTACTTTCTATCTCTGGTTAAGTCTCCTTTAACTTAATCATGAGTATATATACGATCATTTGTACATTGATTCATTAATTAATGAGAATAAGAAATACACTTTAATAACATCCAAAAGATTTGATAGTTTAAGAGTTGATGGAGTGAGTATTCAAGACTTTTGCTGAGTCAAGCGTACAAAATCTTTGGCGCTAAAAAAGGTTAGTTATTTCAACAGAGCCAAAAAACGGCAGGAGAGGCGTTAACCCAACGAACATGAAAAGGCTAAAACCGGCAAGATGTTTTATTTGGAGACCAAATGAAATGATGCGCGCTCTTCACAATCCTATTGGTCAAAGTCTTTTATTTAAAAAGCTCCAGCACGCGCCAAAGTGTGCAAAACCATAGAGACGACTTAAACAACAACAAAAAGTCGCATTTAAAAATGAAATTAGCGCAAGACTTAGCATAATATAAGGACACAAGTAAGTGTTTTTCTTTGAGAATTTTCACAAGACGGAAAAAAACTGTTTATTTTGTAAAGAATTTAATTTCCCATTTGATTTATAATGGAAGAAAGCAAAATCAAAGAAGAAGAGGTGAAAGGGAAGAGATCATCACTTAGATGGCGATGGCCTTTGGCAGCAGCTTTGGTTGTCGTGTTCTTGGCTGTCGCTGCAAACTCCAAGATCGGTTTCTTCTTCAACGGCTCCAATTCTTTACATCAGGTTCTACTTACTTTCTTTCAGCTTCTATTTTCTATAAATTTTGGCGATGATCCATCTATATTTTGTGGGGTTGACTTGTTTAGTTTTGGAAGTGTTTTTTGATTTTGATTAGTTTCTCGAATCATTGATGAGGGAATATAACCAAGAAGTCTCACGTTATTTTTTATGTTGGAATCAGATGATGTTTGTTGAATAATTGTGGAAAGTTCATTTGTTAATTATTTTTTTTT